>CABHPP010146186.1:12182-23074 GCA_902168425.1 Peromyscus attwateri
TGAGTGAGTTCCAGGAAAGGCGCAAAGCTACACAGAGAAACCCTGTCTCAAAAAACAAAAAAACAAAAAAAAAACAAAAAAAAGTAACAGCTAAATAACACCCAAGAAACTGAGAACCCAGTAACTACTCAGTCCTTGAGGCTGGGTGCCTCAACAACTAGAGTTATCCCACAATAGTTGTCTCTCACTGGGGGACAGGGTCGACGGCTGGTAGTTCTCAGTTCCAAGGCCCCGTGCCTCAGTAGTCCCAACCTGGCACCGGAAGCCTGGAAGGTTCCCAGAGAGCCAGCTGCTGGTCCCTGTCCTAGGATGAAAGCTTGGAACCACTCGCTCTGCTATCAGTGAAGGAATCAGCAGCAGCAACAGGATGAATCAACTCAGTGTCGAGAGCAAAGGCCAGTGGAGCGAAAGATGAAACCAGTTCTTTCTGACAAACCCTTTGTGTGGGGGCTGCTACCAGAAAAAAAAAAAAAATAACGGCACCAGGCTTGGGTGAGGATCTTCAAGTACAGGTTCAAACTCAGTGGGTCTGGGCAGGAGCTCCGGATTCCGCTGGTCATCCAAAAGACACTATGTCAGTCAGCTTCCCGTGACTATGACAGAATACCTGAGAAGATTGTGTTAAAGACTGAATGGTGGGTTTGGCTCACAGTTTCAGCACTATCTGTCCAGGTAGGCTGACTCCACTGCTTTGGGCCAGGAGCAAAGCAGGATGGGATATCATGGCAGGGGAGTACGTGGTAGAGCAGGCTGTTTACTTCACAGTAGCCAGGAAACAAAGAGAAAGAGGGGGAGAGGCTGGGGACAAGACATAGTTACCACGGGCATACCTCTGGTGATCTCTTCGATTAGGCCCGATCTCCCGAGTTCCCATTACCTATCAGTTGACGAACACATTGATCTGTCAATCCATTGATGGCTCAGGGCCCTCATGATGGAATCGTTTCCCCAAAGTCCCACCTCTGAGCATTGCTGCCCTTGAGGACCAGGTTTTCAACACATGAGCCTGAAACCATGGCGTTTCACATCCAATCCATGGCATACATGAGCTCTGTGGGTTGAAGGACCACCGTTTCAGCAGTGAGGGTGTCAGTTAAAGGTCACAGGAATAGCTATTGAGAGAAGACCATGGGGCGGCAACTGCTGGCAGAAGCCTGCTGAGCACAGTTGGTCGACAGAAACATACGGCCTGATGGTTGCAACATACGCTTGCGATAGGATTCAACGTGTTTGGAACAATTATTAAAAGAATATGGGTGTGGCCAAAGACAAGGCTACAGGGCCCAAAGGCCACTGTAGAGGACTCTGGCTTTGCTCTTTATCATGTTTTACAGATAAGAGTGTACAGTTGTGTTCTTTAAGTTGAACTGAAATTCGTGTAAGACACGTTTCACTAGCTTTAACAATGCCCCCCACCCCCACCCCAAAAAACCCCTGCACCCATTAAACAATCATTGTACTGATTCATCCCCTCTTCCCGTAGCCCCCAGCAACCACAAACATGCCTTCCACCTCTGGGCTGTACCCACTTGTTTACACTGTATGGGAGCAGTTTGACTTCCTAAAAGGCCCATTCATACTGGAATATGTGTGAACACCTCATTCATTTCTTAAGGTTAAGTAACATTCCATTACATGGAGATACAACTATTGGTTTATCCATTCATCTCTTGATGGGCAATTGCTTTGTTGACTACTGAAAAAAAATGTTGCTATAAATATTTGTGTACAAGTAATCATTTGTGTGTATATATACTTTCACCACTCTAGGGCATATATTCAGAGTGGAGTGTAGCACGAATCTTAAATGGTCTTATTAATAAGAACAAACCCAAGGCCAGTTATTGGGGTGAACGCTGGAAGATCAGAGAAGCAGAACAAGCCACAGCTTCCTCACCTCACCAGTTCCTCAGCTGATCCTGTTTCCTCAGACTGGAGTCCTCATCCAGAATGAATCTCAGCTGAACTGTTGTTCAAAAGCCTAAAAGCTTAACCAGCCAGTTCCTGGTTTTCATGCCTTTTATACCTTTCTGTTTTCTGCCATCACTTCCTGGGATTAAAAGGTTCTTGTTACCATGCCTGGCTGTTTCCAGTGTGGCTTTGAACTCACAGAGATCCGGATGGATCTCTGCCTCCAGAAGGCTAGGATTAAAGGTGTGAGTGCTACCATTTTCTGGCCTCTATGTCTAGTGGCTGTTCTGTCTCTGACCTCAGATAAATTTATTAGGGTGCACAATATTTTGGGGAACACAATATCACCACAGTGGAGTTACTAGATTTTAAGAAATTTTATGTTTAATTCTTTAAGGAAGTAGCAAGCTTTTGAACATATTGCCAAATTCAAGGTCATGAACGATTACTGTTACAATTCAAGTGTTCGGTAGTTTTCATTCTTAAATTTAGGTCATTGGATGGGGGGGAGTTGGTTTGGTTTTTTGAGATAAGGTTTCATTGCATGACCCTGGCTGATCTCAAACTTGTGGCAACCCTCTTGTCTCTGCTCTCTGGGTTCTGGAATCACAGCTATGCACCACACCCAGCTTCAGCCATGCGTTCTGAGCTACTTGTTTGAATATGGTGTGAGGGACAGTCCTTCTTTAGTGACCATTGGCTTTGGAACATTCTGCAGCTTTAACAGGAGAAAAGGCCAGCAAATGTCCGCAGGTGGTTCTCACTCCTGGATGCATTTGAATCACCTGCAGTGTTTTTAAAATCCAGTGCCCTGGCTGCCCCAGGTCAAGGCTGTCATCATCTCTGGAGTAACACATTGTCTAGTGGTTCTCACATTTGAGCATGCATCAGAACTGCCTGAGGGAGCATATTAAAACACACACACTCCAGGCCTAGTCCTCAGAGTTTCAGATTTTGCACACTGGAAAAAGCAGGAAGCCTACTAGTCTGTATTTCTAGTAAACTCCCAGGTGCTACTGAGCTACCACTGGCCTGGGGGCACACTTTTGAACCACCATAAGACAACAAGGAAGCCAGGCTGTGGTGGCACACACCTTTAATCCCAGCACTCGGGAGGCAGAGGCAGAACTCTGTGAGTTCGAGGCCAGCCTGGTCTACAGAAGGAAGATTAGGAAAGGCTCCAAAGCTACACAGAAACCCTGTCTCGAAAAAACAAAACAAACAAACAAACAAACAAAAACCAAACACAAAACAAAAGAAAAGACAAAGAAATCGCAGCATTGAAAGGCTGTCCCCTCCAGAACAAAGGACTTACAAACTCATACTGAGGCAAAGCAGAAAACAACCAAAGACATGTGGTTTCTTCTGGGGTTTTCTCCGGGTAACTTTATGTGTGACTAGAAGCTGCTTCTCCTTGGGTGAGACACTGTGGATCAGAGTCAACACCCGATGACAGCTTACTGGTAACTTAAAAAAGCACTAATCTGATAGGCTGGGGCCCGCTCAGCAAGGAGGCCATGAGCCTCATTGTAAAGCAGTTGGCATCTGTGTCCCATGGCAAAGTAAAGCAGGACTGGAGCTACTCTCTGCTGGGCAAGAAAACAAGCTATTCCTTGTTTCTTATGCTCAACCTCTTTTTGCAAGAGCAACTGAGCCACAAAGGATGCTAACTGGCTAAGGCGGCTTCCCCCAGCTTCTGAAACCAAGCAGCAAGCCCGGTCCTAATAGGCAGGACTAGAAGTCATGGAACGTTCCCAAGCAGGGCAACGTGAAGGCAAGTTGAGCGGCTCCTCCTGGAAGACGCAGCGCCTGTGGTTAGAGAGACTCTCACAGGTTCCTTCTCTAGCTTGCCGCTTGTTCTAGCAAACCCTCTCTGATACCCCTGCTTCCCCTCACGAGACCAAAGCTAGGCTCTCCTGAGCTGGCAGGCTGGCTTCCAGAGCTCATCTTGATCTTGCATGCAAACTTGAAAGCGTTTTCCACGCTGACAGGGGAGCCTTCTACATCAGCATTCCTAGGACTTGTCAGACCCCAGGCCCACTTCAGAATTGCTGGACCAGAATCTCAGGGAACAAAGGGCCCGAGTGTCACACTTTTTGTACAAGACTCTGGGTATTGCTAAACAAACACTAGTGTATGTGAATCTCTGAACTAGCAATTAATCCCAAGATTGGCACACTCCGTGGAATGGAGGCCATAACCCAGGAGAGACCCCAGAAATCACAGAAGGGCTTGGGGCCGTGTTTTGAGAGAAGAGAAAGTTGGTACTTGCAGAAAGTAAAAAATTGCAGCATGTGTTTGTGGAACACATTGAAGTTCATAGTTGCTAATGGTTTGAATATGGTTTAGCCCTTCCAGACTCACATTGAAACTTAATGTTCACTGTGAGCCGGCTCAGGCTCTGCCCTCACGAATAAATCCATAGTGCCATTCCTGTGAGTAAAGGACCAATGGGTTAATGCTATCTCAAAACTGAGTCTGTTGTAGAATTCAGCTTGGTTGGGCTGATCTCTCACTAGGAGATGTTTCTACAACACTTTAGGACTCTGTCAGCAAGGAAACCACCCACCAATGGGGTCCTTTAACTTTGGACCAGAACTGGGAGCCCAAATCACTCTATTACTTACTTACCCCATCTCTGGTGCTTTGTTATTATGAAATAACAACAGAAATGAACCAAGATAACTGTCAAGATAAGATTAAAATCAGTCTGGGGCTTGAGAGCGTAGCCCAGTGAAAAAGCATGCATGACCTTAGCATGCAGAGATCTTGTACTCTAGGATGCTTTTTTTTTCTTCCCAGTAGAGAGACCAAGTGCAGGAGTTTGCATATGCTGGATAAGTACTCTACCACCGCCTACAGCCCCAACCCTCCATTGTTTAAAAGCAAGGCTCATGACAGCCCAGGCTAGCTTCAAGTAGCTAAGTAGTAGACGCTAGCTTCAAACTTGAGATCCCCCTGCCTCAGTCTCCTTGGTGCTGGGATTAATGATAGGAGCGGCTGTGTCCACCCAGGATGTCATTATTAAAATTTCCTTAAAAAGCAAAACAACATCTGTTGATCCTAGCATTCAGGGGGCAGAGGCAGGAGGATGGCTAGTTCTAGGCCAGCCTGGGCTATGTAGTGAGCTCCCAGGCACCACCCCAGGCTACATGGAGAGACTCTGTCTCCAAACAAAATGAAATAAAAACAAACAAAAGAACAAGCAAGCAGGGTGCGGCGGTGCACCTTACCCCTCGAGGCTTTCGGGCAGCAAAAGCAGAAAGGCCACGAGTTCCAGAAAGGTCTAGGCTATAGAACAAACAAGACCTTGTCTCAAAAAGTAAAGACAAATAAGTAAGTAAAGCAAACTCAGAGTCCAAGGCGTTGCACAGTCCCAGTACCAGCAACAGCTTTCTTCCAGTAGCTGTGACCTTTACCCAATCAAAACCAACCAAGGAATCATCTCCCCCTGTGACCATACAAGCTGTCTGAAAGGCACACGGTAAACAAACTACTAATGAATGCAGGACACAGAGTCCTGGTCACTTGGCTCTTCCCATAGGCGCTAAACAGCATAGGCGCTAAACAGCCATTTCCTACTAGAGGTAGACTCTACTGTTGAGCTTAGCGAGACTCAGGCTGGGGAACCGAGGAGGAGGAGGAAGCTTGGACACTGAGCTGAAGACGAGTGACTGGTGCTTGTTTGGTCCCTTTACCCACTGCTTAATGCAACCCTCTGCCTCTGAAGGTGCTTCCAACATACGCCACGTCCAGGCTCAAGGTTTTCATTACCCCCAAGGCCATCAACATGTCCTGTTGATTCTACAGAAGAGTTATGGATCAGGAGTACTAGAAACCCTCCAAGCAGTATTCTAAAACTTTACAGACATAAATCCCTGAGACTCAAATATTAGCTTCATGATGTACGCCCTTCGACATATGGAAGCCACGAGGCATTTTATGAAGACCCAGGTTACAAACAGCTGTATTATTTTTTTTTCCCTCATCTGTAAAATGATGGGGAAAACTGCTAGATTTCAAACTACCCTTTGAACTCTGAACTCATTAGCTACTGATAATAATGTGGGTAGCTACTGACAGCAGATAAGGCACTTTTGTTTAGGAGGCATGAGGTCAAGCTCTCTGAACATGGGGCAGGAAGTACTGAATCCGCCTGTTTAACTCAGGCTGAAGGTTAACTGTGATTCTCTGGGCCCCGTTCGAACTTTGTTACCCACTGCTGTGGGGATGGTACTCATTACGTCTGCTCCATGGTGGGAGCATGCTTCCCAAGAAGCAGTTCACAGCTGTACCTGTTACTGCAACCGTGAAACTAATTAGTTTACTTAATTAATTATTAGCGCACAAGGGATCAAACATCTGAAAGTGCCCGAGTGTACAAGGAGAGAAAGTCGTTCTCTGAAAGCAAAGTTAGATGTTCTCCAATGGCTTCACGATGGAAAGCGGTTAAATTGTTGCTGTGTAAATAGGTGTGCAGACAGACAAAGTTTGAGGAAAATTGTGACTCATCTGGAGTGACTTTTTGAACTGAAATGATGTTGCAGGTAACTTCGAGAGTTTAAGTTCTTGCTAGAGTAAAACAAACCAAAGCTAAAAAAAATGGCATGACATTACATGCGTGGTGGATTGCATAAGAAAATAACTCAAAGAGCCAGCTAGTAGATTTATATTCAAAGAAAAGGCCATGACCTGAATTAGCAGAAAGCCTGTACTTCAGGTCAAGTACTAGAGGTTTTAGTGTTCATGAGTCTCTCTTAACTGAATCCAGCCCCACCAACTCAAATAAAAGAATTCTTATTATATTTCATTTAATTTCCACATTTTCTTGACAGAAAGGCTTCATTATCTTCCTTTTAGAGAAAAAAAGCAAAACCCTGGGAGTTTAGGATTATATAAAATAACTCATTTGAACTCAAACAGAAATGAAATTCAAAATCCCGAAACCTTCCAAACTGTCCTTGAACTTGCAATCCTTCTGCCCCAGCCTCACTGGGGAACTGGGGGTGATGGCTGTGCATCACCCCAGCAGGCTCACTGTCTGTCTGTACTTAACCATCGGAACCTGAAAGCTCTTAGACAGCTAACTCCCTGTGTGCTCACCAAGGGTGCAGACACTTCGGTCTGAAGCACCCGTATTTTCCCTCAGGCCTTTCTCCACTAAAACTCTCTGCTAAAATACCCCATCTAGTGACCCAGTTGTATAGTTTATTAATAGAAAAAAATAATAAATGGCTTGCAGGTCCGTTGTGGCCCACTTTCATCTTCCAAAGGAAACGTCACCCACCCGATAGTAACATTCTTGGGATTCAGTTCCCTCTGACGTCAGTGGCCAGAGCACATTCCAGGATGGATGTGGGAACCAGGGCGCCTGCACTTCTGCGCAGTCACCTGCAGTTACCTTACCTGGCTCCTGGGGAGGCTGTCACGTGAGGACCTGCTGTTGTGGGGCTGGAGGCTGGCCCGGGACCCCTCGGGAGGCACTCTGTTCTAGCTGATCGCCAAATGTGGTGACTCAGCGAGATTTTCCCGGCTGTGGTTTCATTCCTTACGCAAAGAGGAATCAGAAGGTGAAGAAGGGTCGTCTCGGAATTTGGAGCCAGCAGAGATAGGAAAGCGAGACCAATGGGAAAGGGGATCCGTGACTACGAGGTGGGGTCAGGGGCGGGGGGAGTGGGGGGATGGGGGCGGGGGCAGGACACGGGTGACGGGACTGCCCTCCAGTGACACCCACAAGGTTGTCGCTCGCGGACCCAAGGTGCTGTGCCCTTCGCGCCTCCGCATTACCGAAGTATCTCCTACCTGCTGCTGGCTGCGCCTGCCCCTTCTTAATTTCTCCTGTCCGGTCCCACCCACACTTTGTCCAGAAAGAATGGCAATTCTGAGGACTTTTACCCTCAACCAAGACACCCACCGCTCAGCGTCATTTCCCCATGTCGCCAGTAGATGGCGCCGTCCTTCCAGTCAAGGCTTCCAGGGCTCTGGCCGCCTCTCCCCCACAAAATCCAGTTAGAGCAGCATTTAATCTAAGGATTGGACGCTGTCCCTACGCCAAGCAGCCGCGTTGTAACTGACTGTCGCACTAACAAGTATTTTAACTGCTAATGCCGCCTCTTGCTCAATACACGCCATATGTCCGGAAAGGAGCAGTTCAAACACTCAACAACTTAAATCATTTATTAGTTAAAAACTGAACAACAAGGTTTCTGCTGCTGCGGCAGCCTCCCGGAGCCTCCCTCGGTGTGTCGTTTCTCCTTCCCTGAACTCTGCAACCACGTGCATGAATCTTTGCATCAATAAATGGAGGCAAATATTTATTGCCTGGCCCTTTGTGGGATGAGGAGGGCAAAATGACCTTAAAGGGGCAGAGAGATAAGAGGAAAGCAGTCTGTTTTCACAGAGTTGAGAGCCGGTTATGCTAACAGGTAACATTCACGAATACTTCCTCAGCCTTAGCCCTAAATATTACATTAATTATTCCATTTAATTTTGACAGCAAACCAAGGAAACAATGCCTCCCATTATCCTCGTTTCCATACACTTAGTGGCAGGCCGAGAACTCCATTACAGGCATGCTAATGCTAGGGCTTGGACTCCCAGCCAGGATGCTGCTCTGCAATGGACCAGTTTAGAACATCCAATTAGGCGATAGGTGGATAAATATAAACCACATAAGTACATCAGAGGAGGGGAAGGGAAATCGATGGTCCAGAGTAAAGAAAAATGAAGATAAAACAAAACCCTCTCTGGACTGGACTTTGAGAATACCACAGCTGACCTTTGAGATGCAATTTCAATAGGGCAAGGACAGAAATAGCCCTGGAAGATGTGAAGGGACGTGTGGATGGCATGGGGGTTGGGGGTACCTCTGGGGAGCAGAGTGGTGCCTCCCCCCGCCCCTTGCCTCAACCTAGGAGGCACTCAAGGAATTAAGAAAGGCGCGTCTACACGAAATGAGAACACCTGTGGATTTGTGAGTTCCAGGTCTTCCAAATGAGCTCTAATCTTTTTGGTGAAATCTGCAAGAGTAGGAATAGATTTGTAAAGGCATCATCCAGATGCTGAGCATTTAGTGCTATGAATGACCCAACACTGGACAGGATTATACCAGTGACAGAGAAATCCGGGGAAGAGAAGCCTGGGCTGTGCACTGTGACTACAGATCGCAGACCAGAAATGAAATGTACACCCCTGCGTGGACACAGACACAGAGGAGCAGTGTCTTTGCCTGTGATTAGCAAGCCAACCACTGAGCCGTGCCTCCAGCCCCAGCTGGTACCCCATTAATAATCCCTCCTTTCTAATGTTACCCTGTATCCAAATTTAAAGACATTTGATAGAGTATAATGTCCTCTCTGTTGCCAAATGGAAAACTGTCTGTTTAAAGCCACCAGGGAAATTGAGGCTGAAACTAGCAGTGGTCACTGGAAGCCCTGAGAATACCAGCAGTGGTCTCACCCTGGCACCTGTACACTGTGGTCACAAGGCCGTGGGTGGGGCTAGCACTCAAGAGTGTCCCCAGCACAGTGTGCACCAACTTATGAAGACTCTTTATCAAGACACAGTGTCCAAGAGAACCCAAGACTCCCCTCCCTTAGCCTTATGCCACCGTAAGATTCTGGGAATTGGAAAAGTATCACTAGTAATTTGATTGTCACATGTTGATACTCAGGTAGGGTGCTATCCTTAAAAAAATAGCACACTATAGTTATTTAATTTGATTATCTGGTGGCTCTATTTTTATTCCCCACTGACATTTTCATTTTGTCAGAGAGACACACAGGGGCGGACACCACTAGAAGTATAAGCCACCAAGAGTAATTATTTCTCCTGAGTTATTGATGAAAAAGGCATATCAAATCAATAGACAGTCCACTTTCCGCTTAGACCTGTGAAATCGGGAGACAAACGACCTGTCAAAATGGCTTCTCTTTAGTTCAGCATTGACAGGAGAGCTTCCTGCCTGAGTGTGCATTGTCCGACCAGAAATGTGTCTAAAAGGAGGGACTCGGGTTTCCTGCTTCTCCTCTTACTCCAGGAAATGCCAGGCCAAGCCTCGTCAACAACTTTCACTCCTAAAAAGAGGGAAGGGGGTGGGGTGAAATTCAGCGGCGGAGCACTTCCCTGGCTTCTCATCCTTTCTTGCTTCATTCACCAAGTTTATCTGATCCTACTTCTGATACTAGGTTGTTCAGCTGGTGAAGCCGATACTCACCCTGCCCCCGACAACCCACCAGGAGAGGACTTAAGACAGAGTATATGGTGTCCCTGTTAATCACAAAGCAAAGTGCCACAAAAGTTGCTGATTAAGAGTCAAAGGGCAAAGGGAAAAAAAAAAAAAAAAGCGGGCTCAAGCTGGAGGCCTGTCGATACCAGCCAGACAAGCAATCCTGGTCCCTCTTCACACTCCTCAGCCCACCTGAACCGGTGTCAGGGCCACCTGCAGCAAGTGAACGCCCTTGGGAGGGTCTTCTCAAACATGCCACCGTCACCTCCCACTGTCCTGCATACATGTGCTTTGGTAAGGAAGTGATGGTCATTGCTTCCAACCTGGAGTAAACTGCAGGCCACAGAAATAGGTGCTGGGCTCATCCTCAGCTTCAAGTCTGCCGCAGCACACTAACACAGGAGTCTCTCATGGCCCTGGTCTCCTGGAGGCAAGAGTTCTGCAAACTGAACAGGAAGCTGCTGCGTCCTTGTCCCAGGGCTCTCCCTTCTGTGTTCCTGACGTTATTGCTTGACAGTCATTGATAAAAACTCCCAGCCCTTCTGTGGATGTCTCCTTTGACCCAGAAAACCCCGCGCTGCCGTAAGTACCAAGAAATTTAAACCTTCCCCTTAAGGACACTGGGAACTGCCCAGGCCACTAACGGACTTATGTCCAGCAATCCATCAAATGCCTGAGAGTTGTTGCTTTGCAGAGCAATGTGTCACCTGTCATCACAATATCCTGGACAGGTGCACCAGGCCAGACTGTGGGG
>CABHPP010146186.1:23174-38020 GCA_902168425.1 Peromyscus attwateri
CTCTCTCTCTCTCTCTCTCTCTCTCTCTCTCTCTCTCTCTCACCAGGAGCTTGCTATAAAGCACATACTGGCCTGGACTTCATCAGGCCTAGCTACTAGAGAGCTAGAGAGTCTCTGGTCACTGAGCACATCCAGGAGAACAAAGCCCCGCTGTGTGCCCTGTCCTCACAGAGCTTGTGGCCAGAGCCCCCTTCTATGTGGACTCTGCTGCCTCATTGAGATGATCTTTGCTGAAAAGGGACAGACTGCTTCTGTGCTAGAAGAGGGGGCGGCTTGGAAGAAACGGACATCCAGAGAACACGAGGCCCAGGAATAAAGTCAGTGTGTAGTAAATGTAAATGACAGGTTTAAAAGGAGAGCACTGGGGTTGTAGCTCAAGAGTACTTACCTGACATGAAGGAGGCCCTAAGTTCGATCCCCAGTACTAGCAGAGAGGGTAGAAAGGAGAAAAGGAAGGAAGGGAGGAGGGAGGGAGGAGTTCTAGTTAATTGCTCCCACAGCGTCTCCAGTAGTCCTATTTCCCAGAAGTAATCATGAACTTGCGTAGTCATTTTTTAGTCTTTCTGGTTAAACCCATACAGATCAACAGCCCGTGTTGTACCACACATTAAACAGAACAGATAGAATCTAGAAACCGTTCGGAGCCGCCTTACCTGAGTTATGCAACGAGGAGCCCCGGGCACCCGGCTTTTCCTTCTGTGCTCATCCTGATGAATGGCGAGTATAGCTAACTCTAGGAACACTGCTATCCTTTGAGAAAACCCGCAATCCACAGTGAGCTGTATTTCGTCCTTGAAGATGAAACATTGAGCACATTAGAGAGATGCACAATAGAGCCTTTTGGAGACTCTCTGCCCCCTGCTAATTGCTGGAGATACAGAATAGGGCACGTGGCTCTGCACACTCGGAAGATTCCCGTGGTGTGTTTTTCTTGCTGCTCGAGCTGGCTGCAAGCTGCTGTGCTTTCCTGTGGATCAACGGAAAACAGATCAGCAGCGCCAACAGAAGAGAGCCCGTGGCAGCCGTGTCCATGTGTCCATGTCCACGTGCTGATTTCCCCTCTGCCCTCAGCAGCCCAAAGTGTTCTTACCAGGTGATTTCGACCTCCCAGCCTCGGGGGTGGGGCCATTCTCTGCCTGTGTGAGAGGCAGTGTGAGTCGTGGCCTCCCCCAAAGATTCAAGTTAATGGGGCTGGGATCTTGGGGTTCAGCCTCCTCCTCTCCTGCCTTGACCAGCTAAGGGAGTCATTGTCACAGCCTCCTACCTGGCCTGCTCTGTCTCCTTTCTTGTTTCTCTATTAAGTCTATTTTGAGCAGTGCTCAACATGTCTTTTTCATTTTCAAATTTCAAATTTACATTTTTCATTCATTCCTTCATTCCTTCACTGGGGACATGTGTAGGGTCAGAAGAGTTGGTCTTCTCCTTCACCAGGAATCGAATTCAAGTCCTCATGCTTGGCAGCAAGTGAACCACTTTCACCCACTGAGTCATTTTTTATTTATTTACTTTTTTTTTACATGCTTGGTTTTGGTGTTTGGGAGACAGGGTCTCATGTAGCCAAGGCTAGCCTCAAACTCACTGTGTAGCCACTGAGAATGACCTCCTGATGATCCTGCCTCTATCTCCCAAGTGCTAGCATGTGCCACCAACCACATCTGGCTTTGAAATAAATGTTTCTTTTTTTGGTACTAGGGGTTGAACCCAGGGCCTGTCGCATGCCAGGCAAGCACTCTTCCTCCAAGCCACGTCTCCAGTCCTTACATCCTCCTTAAAATAACCTCCCCCAGGACTGTGCTGTTCCATTCAATTTCACATTTAAATGGTTGGACCAATGACATTCCACATGGTGTCATGTGACGGGAGAGCACTGTCAGACACTATTTGACCAAGAGAGCAGCAAGTCCATGTCCAGAGTGCTTTGTAAGGGTGCTGTCACTGCCCACTCACTCTCTTACTGAGAGAGCGGACCCTTCTGTAAGAGAGGAAGATACCAGCAGAACAGCATTCTTCTATGTACCCCGTAACAGATATCCCATGAGTACCCCATATTCAATCCCAGAATGCCCCCCTCCTACTACAACTCCACCACAGCACTGCAGCTCTCTTCCCAGTATTGGAAGAGATCTCAAATAACTTGAGATCTCCAGAAAAAACCAAAGGGGGCCATTGTCAACACGTGTGTTCACACACCAAGGGCATGGATCCTAAGTGTCCTGGGATGAAGGGCAGCATCCTTTGTTGGCTGATGGTGCACACTCCTTCTGGGGATGCATTTTCAATCATTTCCAGGAAGGACAGGAGAGCAGTGATGTGCGAATCACTGTTGTCATGGTCCCTCCAACCAGGATTTGGGGCCTTTGTTTTTGGTTCTCTCTCTCTCTCTCTCTCTCTCTCTCTCTCTCTCTCTCTCTCTCTCATAAACTCAGGGAAGTGACAGTTGATTATGACTTAAAACAGCTTAAGATTTAGATTTTAGGAATGAAGCCCTACCCTAGTCAGAATGGAAGGCTACTGATGCATGCCTTTAGCAGGAAAAGTGGACCGTGGCTGTCAAAAGTCCACATGTGAGCATCTTTGGCCAGTGGTTCTTACAGAGTTACCTACCCAGGGCCTGGTGTGCTGGGCACACTAGACAAAGCAGTTCCTTCAAGAAAAGATTTTATGTCCATCGGCCATAAAGTAATCGTAATAAGCACTTTAGGTGATGAGATCTATACTGCATGGTGCCCACTGGGTGCAGGGTACTGCTTCTGCGTCTGTAGGCATTAGCCCTGGTTGTTGATGACAACCAGAGACTGTTCGATGAAGGGTATTTATTATAGTAGCAAAACAAACGTGGGGAAAGCCTGCCAGCAAGGAGCAGGTTAAATAAATATATCAGAATACTTTCATCATGTATTTATTTACTTAGAAACTGTTTCATATTGCTCAAGCTGCCCTGGAGTTCACTTTGTAGTTGAGGATGACTCTGAAATTCCAGCACCCCGCCCTCACATCTGGTTTACTTGGGGCCAGGGATTCAACCCAGAGCTCAAGCACAGGAGGTGAGTGCTCTATAAACTAAGGCGGAGCCCAGCCCTAGGATACTGCTAGACAACAACAACAACAACGTAGTAATAATAATAATAATAATAATAATAATAATAATGTGCATTATAAATAAAGAACCTGTCAGATCCTTGTCTGCTGTCCAAGGAAACAGTGAGGTTCTGGCAAGTGAAAAATATCCCGGTGTGTAAGAGACTATATTGCAATTCAGCTTATGTGCATCTTTTAAAAGCAAAATAAGCTGGGGCTGGAGAGATGGCTCAGCTGTTAAGAGTGCTACCTGCTCTTCCGTCTTGGGTGGCTCACGGCTGCCGTAACACCCGCTCCAAGGGTTTTAATGCCCTCTTCAGGTCTCCTCCCAGCACCTGCACACAGACATATACATAATAAACAGAAATCTTCTTTACTAAAAAGAAAGATAAGCTGAAATGCCTTTTTTTTTTCTCTTGAAAGGATATTAGAGAAATCACTAACCTCCAAGGAGAGTAATTAGGTTAGGGAGAAAACTGTTCAAATGTACACATTCATGTATTATTTGCATTTTATTGTTAAAAGTAGTTACCATTTTCATTTTTAAAATGATAAAGATTATTAGAGTAAAAAAAAATGACAGATCAGATCTTTTTTCTCTTGTATCTTTTAGCATGAGAATAAAATCTAAAGGGTATTTTTTCATTGCTCTGTGCGTACCCCAACAGAATACACTATAAAAAGAAAAAAGATTCTGAGCAATGAAGGGACAGACAGATCTCTTTCCACTTGCCCCTTGGTACAGGCTTCTGGAAACAAAGCTGACACGTGAGAGACTACCACACATTTATGGTAGGAGAAGCACATCATGGGGCACGTTCATATCTCGGGAACTCAGTCCTAGCTGAGTGTAAGCCGAGCACAAGTAGACCTACCCACCACTGGACAGGCCAGTCACCCACTTTCCACTTCCTCCTCACGTGCTGAGTGGGTGTGGGGGAGGGGGACAGCTGTCCTTCTTCCTTCTCACTCTGTCCCTAGAGGAAGGACACTTCCTGCTATGTGATCCAGAAGTTTAAACCACCATTTTATTCTTAAAAGGAAAGGTGAATTTGTTATTACAAATTCTGAGCTACAAATGCACTCCTCCAAATGAGTACTTATATATACCAGCACAGTTCCTGGTGGCTCACAACTGCCTGAGACTTCAGCTCCAGGGGGTCCTCTTCTGCCCTCCATAGGCACCTGTACTCAGGTGTACACACACACACTCATACACACCTAAAAAATAATAAAATAAATCTTCAGGATTATTTTTCTTTCCAGAATGGATGTCAAAGGAGAGCCCTTTGTTATAAAAACAGAACAGTTTTCTACTTTGGATTTTGCATTTTGTAGTATGACTTTGTCCCAATGTCAAGGAGCCAGACCTTGACTTTGACTACAAATTATAAACAGTTTGGTGAAGGCTACATACACTCCATTCTTGTATGCACTATAAAAGAGGTTGTACTGACCTCTTTCTGGGGCAAGCTCTTCTCTCTGCCCACCAGGGCAACAAATACTCCTTCTATCTGCAGAATTTCTGTTGACAGACTGATTATTTAGAGTATTTATTTGCTTATCATCTTCGCTTGACTGCCCTGACTGTATCATTAAACAAATATTGATGCATTCATTAAACTTTTATTGGGAATTTTCTAGGTCCCTGGCTCTCAGCCCAGTACTAGAGCCCAGGGAAAAATAAAGATAAATACAAGATTAAAAACTATATGGTTCCATCCTTAAAAGACTTCGACTTTTCTGACCAGTGTTCACTCTGCTGTTTGCTCTATCCTTTGAGCCAGGACCATGGTGAGGCAAGAGACTGGAGGGGGGGGGGCGGCATTTTGCCCTGAGGTTTCTGCAGGGTGCACACCAAAGAGTCTGCCTGAAACCCTAGGGCTCCTGTTTCAACTTGGGCCTGGTTCTGAAAACAATAGTCTCACTGACAGGAAGATCACTGAGTGTCATCTTACCTAAAACAATTCAAAGTGGTTGTGTGCCTTGAATAGAGTTTTCCTGACATTAAGTAGCAGAAGTAGGCCCTAAACACAGGCTCTTCACTTCTTCAGTGATGGGATAGTCATTAAAGTTCTTCAGAGACACGGGACCAAGAGGCATGTTATAAAAGGGATATGGCTCCAGAATCCTTGTAGGAATCAAACTCCATGGATGCCTGAGTCCCTTGTCTACATATAATGTACCCACAACCTCCCATATGCCTGAAGTCATCTCTAGATGACTTATAATGCTTAGCACACTGTAACTGTTGTGTAAATGTTGTTACATTGCCTTTGGGAATGATGTCCAGTATAGGCACATTTTTTTCCTCAATAATTTTGATCCATAATTGATTGAGCACACATATGCAAAACCCTAGCCGTAAGTGAAGAGGAAGACAGGTTAAAATAGAGAGAAAGGGGGAGAGATTTTAAGAAATTGGTCGACATCGTTGAAACTTGGCAATCCCCAAAGGTTAGACCACAGGCTGGAGGCTGAGAGCTGAGCTGTGGTTGGAGATCAAGGGCTTTTGCTGGCAGAATTTCTTCTTGCACAGGGGAAGTCAGTTTTGTTTCTTTGTTCTATTCAGACCCTCCACTGACCGGGTGAGACTGTCTGCATTATTAACTAGGATACTCTGCGGGACTCAAAGCCCAACCAATTTGAACTCATCCCAAAGTACCTCCACAGAAACATCCAGCCAGATGACCAAACCAGCCAGATGGCTGGGGATGGGGTGGGGTGGGAACGATGGCTGCTGCCACGCCTTGTGACCTGAGTTCAATCCCTAGAACCCACATGGTAGAAGTGGAGAACCAATTCCCTCAAACTGTCTTCTGCCCTCCATACATGTGTTCATCTCCCTCCCCTGTCTACATATACACTTACATCAAATAAATAAATGAACAAATGTTAAAAAAAAAAAAAACAAGTTTGACCAGACCATTATGCATCCTTGACCAGCCCAACTGACATATGAAATTAACTATCACCATAAACAGGCATAATATTTATATCATGTAATTTAAGGACAATTATTTTTTATTTTGCTTTAAAAAAAAAAAACTTTTCCTCCTCTGTTGTGATCTAAGCCACCCCTCCTCCCACAGATTACTCTGATTCAGGTCAGTTATTATTTGAATATGAAATGTTCCCTACAAGTTGATGTGTTGGAGGCTCAGCCCTTATCACTATTTTGGGATGTTGTGGCAATTTTAGGAAGTAGGATTGCTGGAGGAAGAGGGTCCCTAGCAACTCGTCTTTGAGAGGTCTTCTATGACACTATTCCTGGGAAATTGGGAACAAAGCACCTATTCACCCCTGATAGAAACTAGCTGCAGACCAAGGTAATCATATTGCCAAAGTCCAGCTTGGATAACAAGTTTCCTGAGGTCACTAACAGGAGTATGGGGGGGGGGGCAGGGCATAAACAACTTAAAAGCAGTTTCGTCACTAAAAGACCACCACAACATGGGTGGTGACCCACAAAAGCTGGAACCCCAATGCTCTCTGCATAAGTTGTAGGCAGCTCCAGAAGTTGGAGAAATTGCTCTTCAAATATCCCTAATGCCTGGTAGAGGAAGGGACTTTGGAAGTCTGGTAAGTTTCAGGGACTTTCTAAGACTTGTGACTTGTTTACTTGCTAAATCTTAAGGACCCTCCCCTTAGAACTTCCTGAGTCTTAATGAGCTTCCATCAGGGATGGACTATTTCAGTTAGGAGGAAATCACCATACAACAGGAATATGATGTCCCAGCCCCGACCCTTTCCTGGCTGCCATGAAGTGAAGAACCTCCTCTACCACACACTCCTGCCACCATGAAGCACTCTGCTCCAGCACATGGAAAGAAGTTAACCATGGACTGAGCTAACTCTGGAACTGAGAAAAAAATACATCATTCCTTCTTTTGAGTTGTTCTCATGGGTGTTTAGTAACAACGACACAAAGCAGCTGCACACAAGGACCTTCCAAGATCCCTGCCAAAGTGTCTCTACCCATTTTTCCACCATCTTTTCCCAATCTACCCGGTATGTTTCTTTTAGGGTCATCTTTCAGGAGCATCCAACCATGATACCATTTCTGGGGGACCTCATCATGAATGAAATAAATACACTGCAGGTTGGCATCACAGCCTACCAATGCTTGAGCCTGGACTCTTGGCTGCCTGTTCAGCCCTTGTGCTGTACAGTTTTATGTAAATTTGACACAAACTGAAGTCATCTGATAGGAGGGAACCTTGACTGAGAAAATGCCTCCATAAGATTGGGCTGTGTACAAGCCTGGAGAGCATTTTCTTAATTAGTGATTCATGTGGGAGGGTCCAGCCCATTATAGGTGCCATCCCTGGGCTGGTGGTCCTGGGTATTATAATAAAGCAGACTGAGCAAGCCATGAAGAGCAAGCCAGTAAGCAGCACTCCTCTATGGCCTCTGCATCAGCTCCTGCCTCTAGGTTTTTGTTGTGTTTGAGTTTCTGTCCTGACTTCCTTCAAGGATGAACAGCAATGTGGAAGTGTAAGCCAAATAAACCCTTTCTTCACCAGCTTGTGTTGGCCATGATGTTTCTTCACAGCAACAGAAACCCAAAGACAGTCCAGTCTACCAGTGTGCTAGTCTGGATACTGGCTATCTGGTCAACCCACACTGTCTACTCCATCCTGCTTCTCACAGGTGCAGACACAGTTTTTCTCACAAGCAGCTCTTTTTTCTTCTCCAAAAATGTCTGCCTTCCTGTCCATTTGTCATGGCCTAGATCAGGCAAAATACCTTGGAATCCCCTCAATTAGCTTAGCTATTCCTTCCAGGTCTTGCTCAGACCTCGCAATGAAAGGCTTCTTTTGATATACCTCTCTCCATATACTTCATGCACATATGGAGGCCTTTATCTCAGTCAATTTGCATAGCAACTATTCCACAGGAATCTGTCCCCCATTGTTTTGCATTTCTTGGACCCCATCTCAAGTCTCTGACACCAGCTCAGTGTCTGAAGCATGAAGGGCTTCTAGCAAACGGGTCCCCAGTCATGTAAACCTTCACAGTCTTCAGCACATTCTGAGACTGTTCCTTCCCTTTAACAGAGCATTGGTTTGAAGCATTCCTCACACTTGAATTTAATCCCACAGAAGCAAAACAACAATTATAACGCTTTGCTGGCTTAAGAAGACATGTTTTCTTCTTTCCCAACAGCCAATTAAAAGTAAAAACAGCTTTCCAGGTTGTGGTGGCACGTGTCTTTAATCCCAGCACTTGGGAGGCAGAGGCAGAGGCAGGCAGATCTCTGTGTGTTCAAGGCCAGCCTGGTCTACAGAGAGAGTTCCAGGACAGGCTCCAAAGCTACACAGAGAAACCCTGTCTTGAAAAACAAAAAAACAAACAAGCAAAAAAAGAGTGGCTGTTCTCCATCTACAGAGACTTTACTGCTGCAATCAAATAGCAAATAGACCAGGTTAACCAGGGACAGCACCAAACTTGGATGTTTTGGCATAGGTGACAGAGAGATGCCTTGGAACACAACTAGGTTGTGGTCACAAGCCCAAATAAACAGAAAAATAAAGAGAGACACAGTGTTTAGTGGGCAAGCTTCTGGAAGGGTGTAAAGATCAACACCCTTTAAAGCCAGCAGGATTTTTAAAATTAAATAAGTGGCAGTTGTGTTTTTTAAAGCAAATGTAAATGAAGAATCACCTTCTAGTCTGTGTTTAGGGTTTGAGTTTGGAGCTAAGATCTAGGGATCTGAATAAAGCAGGAAAGAGTCTCAGCACCAGGACTGTGGACACACACTGTTCATTGAGTAAATCTCAGGGGGAGGAAGACTGCTCAGCTCTCAGTCTTCTGTCTTGAATATCAGGCAGAAAGATTTGCAAAACTTCCATAGTCTTCTCTTGGGCATGGGTTCCTTTGAAAACCTTTTGTTTGGTCTAGGTTGAGAAAATTGAATGTATGCTTTGGATATAATGTGGTTTACACACACGGGGATGCAAACAGATGAGAGAGGACATGGCTGCCCTTAAGAAATGCCCGGGTAGGGCTGGCAAGATGGCTCAGCAGGTAAAGGCACTTATCCTCCAAGCCTGATGATCCGAGTTCATGTGTGCACCCCTCCTCAACACTAAATAAATGAACAAATTTCTGAAAAGAAATGCATAGGTAATTAACAAACCAAACTAGTGTCCCCGGTTCCATTCTCCGAGCTCGTCACCACATCCCACAACACGTTTTCCAGATGATCTCTCTAGTTCCACCTGCTAAGCCCGTCCTCACGTCCTGGTCCGTAGGAGATCACTGCAATGGTACAGCCAACAAACATTGTACAACGGGTGGTTCTGGGAAGTAGATCTGGGAGATTTCCTGTGGTGGCTTGAGCTAATGAACTCCCATCTCTTTATTCTTGGCATGTTCCTCTTCATTTGAATAAACCTGATCCAGTGAAACTTAATCCACTTTTATAACTTAAAATTTTTAGATAAGGGTTAATTGAAAGCTTGACATTTATTTATTTGTTTGTTTGTTTGTTTGTTTATTTTCAAGACAGGGTTTCTTTGTGTAGTCCTGGCTCTCCTGGAACTCACTCTGTGGACCATGCTGGCCTTGAACTCATAGAGATTTGATTGTCTCTGAGGTGTGCGTCACTACTGCCTGGCCAAGCTTGACTTTTAAAAAAGACTTAGTTATTTTTACTTACATGTAGATGTGGGAGCCTGCATGTGCACCTGTCTCAAAGCATTGCCTGTGTGTCTGTCTGTAGATTGATCTTCTAGTACATCTGGTCTTCCCCCTTTATCCATTTATTACCCATCAAAAGTATTTGAAAAAAATGCATTTGCAATGAACATGTGCCAACTTTCTTATCATTGTTCCCTAAAGGACACAATATGACAACTACTTATACTCCATTTAATTTGTACAAGTTATCAGAAGTCATCTAGAGAAGGCTTGAAGCACGCTAGAGAATGTGAAATCGCATTTCATACCATATGCTTGAGTATCCAGGATTTGGGTGTTGTGGTGGTTTGAATGAAAATGACCCCCATAGGTCATATATTTGAATGCTTGGTCCCCAGTTGGTAAAACTGTTTTGGGAATGATTAGGAGATGTGGCCTTGTTGGAGAAAGTATGTCACTGGGGATGGGCTTTAAGGTTTCAAAAGCCCATGACAGGTCCAGTGTCTCTCTCTCTCCCTCCCTCCTTCCTGCTAGTGAATCAGATGTAAGAGACTGCTCCAGTGCCACGCTTGGATTTGTAGTAGGCATCAGGATAGAGTCTATTGATGGAGGATGCAAAGTGCACAGGACCTCTTTCATAAGAGTGAGTTTTGTAAACCGAGAGAGAGAGAGACAAAGCTCAGGTTTTGGGAGGGATTTAGAAGGGCTGCCTCCATAGAATAGCAAAAAGACCACTGGGTTGTTAGACAACATCCACTGCAGTCTTCCAGGTGATCAGACGTCAGTCATTCTCTTCCTATGGAGGCCTGTGTGTTTAACAGCTCTGGCTCCTCCAGTGCTTTCTCTAAGCTGTGCCTCTATAATATATGAGAAATAAAACGTAATATTTCTGAATGCGTCTTATTGGACTTAATAGGATAATCTATAGTCTCATCCAGTTTCCTGAAAATGACATAATTTCATTCTTCATTGTGGCTGAATAAAATCCCATTATGGAGGAGAGAGAGATGGCTCAGCAGTTAAGAACACTTGTTGCTCCTGAAGAGGATTTGAGTTCGGTTCCCAGCACCCACGTCAGGCAGCTCACAACCATCTGTAACTCCAGCTTCAGGTATCAAATTCTAATGCTCTCTCTGGCTTCTGTGGGCACCCACACGCACATGACATACTGTAGTGATATTTTGTTTGTGCTCTCACAAATACAGCTTGCCTGGAGGTCAGAGTGCCGAGCTAGCCACCAGAGGCCAGGCAGCAGTTGGCACATACCATTAATACCAACACTTGGGAGGAGGAAACAGGAAGTGATATGGCTGGGTGGAGAGAGGAAGTGATAAGGCAGGGTGGAGACAGAAGCTTGGCCCTTTCAGGCTGAGGATTTGGTAGAGGTAAGAAGTTTCTCTAGTGACTGGCTCCTTTACTGATCTTTCAGCATTTACCCCATATCTGGCTCCAGGTTTTTATTATTAAGACTGATTAGGATTCACGCAACAACATACAGACACAGACACATAAATAAAAAACAACATTATGTATATATGCCATATGTTCTTTATTCATTCACTTGTTGGTGGACATCTAGGCTGATTCCTAACTTAGCTGTTGCATCCATAAACATGGATGTGGCAGTACCTCTGTGCTAAGCTGAACCCTTTGGATATATGCCAGCAGTGGCGTAGCTAAGTCATATTGCTGTTCTATTGTAGTGTTATGAGGACCCTCTATATTGAGTCTCATAGTAATTGCAGTAACTTGAATTCCTACCAAGTGTCATATGAATTCCTTTATGCCCTCTATTCTTGCCAATGTTGGTTGTTTTCTTGATGAATAGGAAAAAAAAAATAGAATGGAATAGAAGATGCTCTGGTGGACATACTGCAATGCACGTGAAGTCCCCAGCTACTCAGATCACAAGCCCAGAAGTTCAAAGCCAGCCTGAATAGTACAGTATAACTCTGTGTCTTAAGGAAAAATAGCAGAAAATGTTTTACCTAGTGAGGTAAAAATTGTTTCATGAAAGTTTTATTGCAAGTTTGCATACGTGCATATGTGTTTCAAGTTAACATAAAATAGATTTCTTACAATCAAAAAATTAAGATTATTGAAATACCACATGGCAACCCACAAATGTACAGAGTTTTGTGTGTAAATCAAACCTTGAAAGAATTAAGCCTCTGAAACAAAAGCTCTCTTTAGCTGCCTAGCAAATATTCGTTGGATTGAATTGATTTGTTTGTGTGTTTGCAAATTTACTTAATAAACACTAAGATTGCATCTGCAATATTGACCCTTGCATCTTTTATTTAAGTTTATTATAAATGGAGGACACTCGCAGGCTATCAATGGTCAATGGAGGTCAGTAAAGGTTCTTTCGCAGGGACAAGTCATCCTATTTACCAGGACTGCTTCATACTCTTTAATCCATCTTCAACCCCACCTGCTATATGGAATAGAGTCTGAGGTCTTCAGACAGGTGTCTAAAAAGAAAAAAGAAAAAAGTCCCAGGAAAGCATGAGGTGCAGTAGGCCATTAGCAAACACAGTCTTCCATTCCTTATCACCTCCAGGAACAATGGTCCACTCCTGATCCAGATGTTTCTTCACAGTCAGAGCATGGGGGCGCTGCACCCTATGTTCCTCATAGAAGATATCACAGGTCCTGATCCCCAGTTGTTCTGGCCTTGAGTGCTGAGCATTTTTCTTTGTAATGTCCTGCCACAAGGCTGCACTGCAGTACCTAGTACCTAGTACCTAGTACGTCCCTGAGGCATATTCTTTCCACCAGGGGACACAGCTTCCTGTTGTCCAGAATCACCACAGTGTTTCATTTTGTTTGCTTTTTCTTTTTCTTTCTTTCTTTTTTCTTTCTTTAAATATAGGGTAACTGAAGCTGGCGCTTATGAGGTAGCCCAGCTTGGCGTGGAACTTATGGCCACCCTCTTGTCTTAGCTTCCCAAATGCTGAGATTACACAGGGATGTGCCACCATGTCCTAACGTTACCACTGTTCTTAGTGCTCAAGATATACCCCACATACCTTATGCTGTACCCCAGGAAACTGCAGCTTGCTGGGCCCAGGACATCCCCACAGCTCCCTTCATTATCTACTTGTCCATCTCTCCTGCAGAGTTCTCTGCCTGGCTGCCTAAGTGGGGACAGGTCTATCAGCTGAAGAATGCAGTGATGACTAAACCTCATCTTTGCCCTGCTGGTAAACCACCTACTGTGATGCTTTGGGGGTGAGGAGGGCAAAGCTCCCTGAGGTCCCCTTCCTGCCTCAGCCTCCCTCCTCCATAGGAGAGAGAGACACCCTCTCCATTAACAAGGAACCAGTGTCCCTGGGTTCCGAGTGTTTACAGCCTCCTCTACAACATGCCGATGTTGCCAGAGTAAGTTCTTTGCATGGCTCTGCCCTCTACTGATAGGTGGATAAGTTCTATGGTTTGAACTCTGCAGCCCTGGAGCTGCACTATGGAAGTCCAGCTGGACCAGGCATGCTCCTGCCCCCTCTACGGCATTCTTGAGCAAACAGACAAAGAGTTAACACTTAAACAGGAAGTGGTTGACATTCTGAAAGTGGTTTCCTCTGCTTGATCTACCCTACTCTGTTTAGGCCATTTGCCAGGCTTTCTTAGCCATTCTCTCCAATCAGACTCAGCCTTGGGATTGCACTGCTTCCTCCTCTGGGCCTAGATTTCCCTAGAACCTAGCAGTTCCAGGGATGGATCATTACTAAGGAACAAGCTGCCTCTGTGGTCTTCCCTGGTCATGTACAGTTCATTCCAAGCCCAAGAGTATAAAACATAGCAACACAGCTACTGTAGACGAATTGCTAAATGGTCTTATTAAATAAAAACTTGGAGCCAGATATAGGGGTGAAAACCTGAGAGATCAGAAGAATAGGAAAAGTCACACGCTAATCTCACCTCACCAACACTTCAGTCTCCAAAGAGAGAGAGAGAGAGAGAACTACTTCCTGTATACCCACACCTATATCCCTTCCTGTTCTGCTATCTCATTTGCTCTCTGTCCAGCTACATCACTTCCTCTTCCTGCCCAGCTCTGTCACTTCCTGTCTGTCTGTACAGACCTCCACACCTCCATGGTTAACTAATGTTGGAATTTAAGGTGTGTGCCACCATGCCTGGCTCTGTTCCCAGTGTGGCCTTGAACTCACAGAGATCCAGACAGATCCCTGCCTCCCGAGTGATAGGATAAAAGACGTGTGCTACCATTGCCTGACTTCTGTGTTTACTATAATGGCTGGCTTTTTCCTCTGATCTCCAAGCAAGCTTTATTAGAGCACAAATAAAATATCACCACAAGCTACCCATCAGGACTGAATTTCCCAAGGAAATACAGCAGCTCCTACCTTCCCTTCCTCATGGTTCATCACAATGGAGGCTGCATGAGTGGTTCAGTGGAGAGTCAGCCCTCCAAGAAGCTTCCAGATTTCTGAGGGTACAGTAGAGGGGGAGTGAGGCAAATAGTTTCAGAAGGACCAAACACTAGAACCCACTAGATAGCTGGAGTTTACAAAAGGCTGTATATGAATATTCTTGGTTCCAGATCTAAACATCCCACCCACCATAGTTTGTGTCTCAAAGCTACTCCAAATTCCCAGAACTTCATTCAATGCAGACAACTCAGGAGTGGTGCAAATCAGCAATATTCTAAAAGAATCACCCAGGCTCACTAAGGAGATAACAAGATCTCCTTCAGAAAATGAGAGAAAGTCCTGGTCATCGACTGTGATGTAGAAGACTGGACACTTTGCAGAATTCTCTCCCTAGTGAAAAACTCTACTAAGTGATGGGTGTTTAGGCTGTTACCTGGCTCTAAGTACTACAACAAAATGATTTTTGAAACTTTCTGGGAAGCTGGGGGTCATAGCTAGATAGATGCCCCCAGAAGTTAAGAGCACTTATCAGCCATGCTGAGGACCCAGGTACAGGTCCCAATGTCTTCACTAGGCAGCCCACAACTGCCTGTAACTCCAGTTCCAGATAATTCAGTGCCCTCTACTGGCCTCTATGTGTACCTGCATGCAAGTGGTAACCCTAAACTCATGCAGACACATGTAGATAGATAGATAGATAGATAGATAGATAGATAGATAGATAGATAG
>CABHPP010146186.1:38030-57075 GCA_902168425.1 Peromyscus attwateri
TAGATAGATAGATAGATAGATAGATAGATAGATAGATAGATAGATAGATAGATAGATAGATAGGACCACTAGGTTCTGGTGGTACTGTATTGCTCTTTATGTTGTTTAATGTGTTCTTACACTGCCATCTACCCATTTCTTCCTTTAATCCAAAAAGATGGGGTTCCAGGTCACTCTTCTTCCAACTGGAGCAGGTGGGGCCTTTGGCTCCTGTGGTTGTTGTTCTTCCCAGTCGGACCAGGAGGGGACTTATAGCTTCGGTGGTCTCTGTTCCCAATCAGTGCAGGATGGGTGTATGGCTCCGGTGGTCACTGGTGCTGCAGGGGATGCTTGGTTTGGCAAGGTAGCAGGGGAAGAAGCTGCTGCCCAGACACAGTACCACCAGAACCTAGTAATCCTAAAACAGTAAGACCTGAACATCTCAAAGCAGATGATCCAGAAGAAAACAACCTTAAGAACAAATTTATGTAGATGATAGAAGACCTAAAAGAGGAAATGAAAAATTCCCTTAAAGAAATGGAGGAAAAGACAAACAAAAAATCAGAGGAAATCAAGAAATCTCTTAAAGAAAGTCAAGAAACTCAAGAAAAAACAATCAAACAGGTGAAGGAAACAGTTCAAGACCTGAAAATTGAAATAGAAGCAATAAAGAAAATACAAACAGAGAATTCAGGAAAAGGAAAATCTGAGTAAGTGAACAGAAACCAAAGAGGCAAGCATAACCAACAGAATACAAAAAGAAAAAAAAAAAGGCAGAGAAAATCTCAGGCGTTGAGGATACAATAGAGGAAATGGACTTATCGGTCAAAGAAAATGATAAATCCAACAAATTTTTAACACAAAACATCCAGGAAATCTAGGATACCATAAAAAGACCAAACCTAAGAATAATAGGGATAGAAGAAGGAGAATTCCAGCTCAAAGGCACAGAAAATATATTTCAACAAAATTATCAAAGAAAACTTTCCTAACCTAAAGAAGGACATACCTATGAAGGTACAAGAAGCATATAGAACACCAAATAGACTGGACCACAAAAAAAGTCCCCTCACTACATAATAGTCAAAACACTAAACATACAGAATAAAGAAAGAATAATTAAGAGCAGCAAGGAAAAAGTTCAAGTAACATAAAAACAGACCTATCAGAATTACACCTGACTTCTCAATGGAAACTCTGAAAGCCAGGTCCTGGACAGATGTTCTGCAGATATTAAGAAACCACAGATGCCAGCCCCAACTACTATACCCAGCAAAGCTTTCAACCATTGTAGATGGAGAAAACAAGATATTTCATGGCAAAACCAGATTTAAACATTACATATCCACAAATCCAGCTCTACAGAAAGAAAACTCCAACCCAAGGAAGCTAACTGCAACCACCAAAACACAGACAACAGATAACCTCACATCAACAAATCCCAATGAAGGGAAACACACACACACTACCACCAAAAAATAACAGGAATTAAATGCTGGTCATTAAAATCCCTTAATATCAATGGACTCAATTCACCTATAAAAAGACACAGGCTAACAGAATGAATATGAAAACAGGATCCATCCTTCTGCTACATACAAGAAACACACCTCAACCTCAAAGACAGACATTACCTCAGAGTAAAGGGTTGGGAAAAAACTTTCCAATCAAATGGACCTAAGAAACAAGCTGGTGTAGCTATCCTAATATCTAACAAAATAGACTTCAAACTAAAAGTCAATCAAAAGAGATGAAGAAGGGTATTTCATATGCATCACAGGAAAAATACATCAAGAGGAAGTCTCAATTCTGAACATTTATGCCCCAAATACAAGGGCACCTACATTTGTAAAAGAAACATTACTAAAGCTAAAATCATACACCAAACCCCACACACTAATAGTAGGAAACTTCAACACCCCATTCTCACCACCAGACAGATCTGCCAGACAGAAACTCAACAGAGAAATAAGGGAAACAACAGATGTTATGACTCAAATGGACCTAACAGATATCTATAGGACATTTCACCCAAACACAAAAAAAAAATATACTTTCTTTTCAGCACCCCATGGAACCTTCTCCAAAATTGACTACATACTCAGTAACAAAATAAATCTCAACAGATACAAAAAAAAAAATTGGAATAACCCCCTGTATCTTATTAGACCACTATGGCTTAAAGCTAGAATTCAACAACAACACAAATTGAAGAAAGCCTACACTCATGGAAACTGAATAATGCTTCACTGAATCACCACTGGGTCAAGGAAGAAATACAGAAAGAAATTAAAGACTTCCTAGAATTCAACGAAAATAAAGACATAACATACCCAAACTTATAGGACACTATGAAAGCAGTGCTAAGAGGAAAGTTCATAGCATTAAGAGCCTACATAAAGAAGTTGGAGAAATCTCACACTACCAACTTAACAGCACACCTAAAAGCTCTAGAACAAAAAGAAACAAAGTCACCCAGGAGGAATAGATGCCAGGAAATAATCAAATTGAGAGCTGAAATCAGTAAAATAGAAACAGAACAATACAAAGAATCAAAGAAACAAAGAGTTGGTTCTTTAAGAAATTCAAGGGGGTTGAGGATTTAGCTCAGTGGTAGAGCGCTTGCCTAGCAAGCGCAAGGCCCTGGGTTCGATCCTCAGCTAAAAAAAAAAAAAAAAAAAAACTGACACAAAAGGTAAATTTTGCCAGCGGTGGTGGCGCACACCTTTAATTCCAGCACTCAGGAAGCAGAGGCAGGTGGATCTCTGTGAGTTCGAGGCCAGCCTGGTCTACAGAGTGAGATCCAGGACAGGCTCCAAAACTACACAGAGAAACCCTGTCTCAAAAAAGCAAAAAGAAAAGAAAATCAACAAGATAGACAAACCCTTACCCAAACTAACCAAAAAGCAGAGAGAGACTATACAAATTAACAAAATCAGAAAAGAAAAGGGGGACATAACAACAGGCACTGATGAAGCCCAGAGAATCATCAGGTCATATTTTGAAAACCTGTACTCCCCAAAATTGGAAAATACAAAAGAAATGGACAATTTTTTGGATAGGTGCCACATACCAAAATTAAATCAAGGTCAGATAAACAATTTAAATAGACCTATAACCCCTAAGGAAATAGAAGCAGTCATCAAAAGTCTTCCAACCAAAAGAAAAGCCCAGGGCCAGATGGTTTCAGCACAGAATTCTACTAGAATTTCAAAGAAGAGCTAACACCAATACTCCTGAAATTGTTCCAAATAATAGAAACAGAAGGAACATTGCCAAACTCTTTTTACGATTTTTACGATGAGTTACCCTGATACTCAAACCACATAAAAATGCAACTAGGAAAGAGAATTACAGACCAATCTCCCTCATGAACATTGATGCAAAAACTCTCAATAAAATACTAGCAAACCGCATCCAAGAACACATCAAAAAAATCATCCACCATGATCAAGTAAGCTCATCCCAGAGATGGAGGGATGGTTCAACACATGAAAATCCGTCAATGTAATTCACCATATAAACAAACTGAAAAAAAAAAACAAACCACATGATCATCTTATTAGATGCTGAAAAAGCCTTTGACAAAATCCAATACCCCTTCATGATAAAGGTCTTAGGGAGATCAGGAATACAAGGAACATTCCTAAACACAATAAAGGCAATTTACAGCAAGCCAACAGTCAACGTAAAATTAAATGGAGAGAAATTCAAAGCAATTCCACTAAAATCAGGAACAAGACAAGGCTGTCCACTCTCCCCATATTTATTCAATATAGTACTTGAAGTTCTAGCTAGAGCAATAAGACAACAAAAGGAGATCAAGGGGATACAAATTGGAAAGGAAGAAGTCAAACTTTCACTATTTGCAGGTGATATGATAGTATACATAAGTGATTCCAAAATTCTACCAAGGAACTCCTATAACTGATAAACACCTTCAGTAATGTGGCAGGATACAAGATTAACTCATAAAGTCAGTAGGCCTCCTATATACAAATGATAAATGGGCTGAGAAAGAAATCAGAGAAAAATCACCCTTTACAATAGCCACAAATATATATATATATATATATATATATATATATATATATATATATATAATATCTTGGGGTAACTCTAACCAAACAAGTGAAAGACCTGTATGACAAGAACTTTAAATCTTTGACGAAGGAAATTGAAGAAGATATCAGAAAATGAAAAGATCTCCCATGTTCGTGGATAGGCAGGATTAACATAGTAAAAATAGCAATCTTACCAAAAGCAATCTACAGATTCAATGCAATTCCCATCAAAATCCCAACACAATTCTTCACAGACCTTGAAAGAACAATACTCAACTTCATATGGAAAAACAAAAAACTCAGGATAGCTAAAACAATCCTGCATAATAAAGGAACTTCCGGAAGCATCACCATCCCTGACTTCAAGCTCTACTATACAGCTATAACAATAAAAACAGCTTGGTATTGGCATAAAAACAGACATATTGATCAATGGAATCAAACTGAAGACCCTGACATTAATCCACAAACCTACAAACACCTGATTTTTGAAAAAAAGCCAAAATCATACAATGGAAAAAAGAAAGCCTCTTCAACAAATGGTGCTGGCATAACTGGATATCTACATGTAGAAGATTGCAAATAGATCCATATCTATCACCATGCACAAAACTCAAGTTTAAATGGATCAAAGACCTCAACATAAATCCAGTTACACTGAACCACATAGAAGAAAAAGTGGGAAGTAGCCTTTAACGCATTGGCACAGAAGATCACTTCCTAAACATAACACCAGCAGCACAGACACTGAGAGCAGCAATAAATGGGACCTCCTGAAACTGAGAAGCTTCTGTAAGGCAAAGGACACTGTCAATAAGCCAAAAAAGCAGCCTACAGAATGGGAAAAGATCTTTACCAACCCCACATCTGACAGAGGGCTGATCTCTAAAATAAATAAAGAACTCAAGAAACTAGACAGCAAAATATCAAATAATCCAATTAAAAAATGGGCTGCAAAGCTAAACAGAGAACTCTCAACAGAAGAATCTCAAATGGCCAAAAGACATTTAAAGAAATGTTCAACATCTTTAGCCATCAGGGAAATGCAAATCAAAACAACTCTGAGATACCACCTTACACCTGTCAGAATGGCTAAGATCAAAAACACTGAAGACAGCTTATGTTGGAGAGGATATGGAGCAAAGGGAACACTACTCCACTGGTGGTGGGAGTGCAATCTTGTACAGCCACTCTGGAAATCAGCACGGTGGTATCTCAGAAAATTGAGAATCAACCTACCTCAAGACCCAGCAATATCACTCCTTGGCATATACCCAAAAGATGCTCAACCACACCATAAGGACATTTGTTCAACCATGTTCATAGCAGCATTATTTGTAATAGCCAGAACCTGGAACAAACCAGATGCCCTTCAACAGAAAAATGGATAAAGAAATGTGGTACATTTACACAATGGAGTATCACACAGTGGTAAAAAAATAATGTCATCATGAAATTTGCAGGCAAATGGATGGAAGTAGAAAAATCATTCTGAGTGAAGTAACCCAGACACAGAAAGACAAACACAGTATGTACTCACTTATAAATGAATGTTAGACACAAAGCAAAGGAGAGCCAGGCTACCATCCACAACCCCAGAGAAGCTAGGTAAAGAGGACGCAAAGAGGGACACACATGGATCGCCCTGGGAAGGGGAAAGAGTTAAGATCTCCTGGGTAAACTAAGAGGGGGGAATAGAGGGGAGGGGAGGGGAGGAGATGGGGGAGAGACAGAGAGGGAGAGCAATGAAAGAGATATCTTGACAGAGTGTATCATTAAGGGGCTGGGGAGAAAGCTGCAGCTGGAGAAAATCTCAGGAACTCACAAGATTGTCCCCAGCTAAGACTCATAGCAATAGTGGAGAGGGTGCTTGAACTAGCCCTCCCCTGCACTCAGATTGGTGTCTACTCTAATTGTCATCGTAGAACCTACATCCTGTGACTGATGGAAGCAGATGCAGAGACCCACAGCCAAGCACTTGGCCAAGATCCTGGAGTTCAGTTGAAGAGAGGGAGGAGGAAGGATTATAAGGGGGCGTCAGAATCACAATGGGAAAAATCACAGAAATAGCTGACCCAAGCTAATGAGAGCTCATGGACTCTGGACTGACAGCTGGGGAGCCTGCGTGGGACCAAACTAGGTCCTCTGAATGTGGGTGAAAGTTGCGTGGCTTGATGTGTTTGTGGGTCCCCTGGTAATGGGACCAGGACTTATCCTGGGTACATGAACTGGCTTTTTAGATCCCATTCCCTATGGTATGATGCCTTACTCAGTCTTGATGCAGCAGGGAGGGGCTAGGTCCCTCATGGTATGACAGCCTGTGTTGACTACCCAAGGGAAGCCTTACCCTCTGTGAGCAGGGGAAGGGGGTAGAATGGGGGTAGGTGGGGGGGGGAAATCAGAGAAGAAGGAGGAGAGGGAACAGGGGTTGGTATATAAAAGGAAAGAAAGAAATTTTAATAGAAAATTATATTTAAAAAGATTATGTCACGTGAACACTCCTTTGCTTGGCTACTTGAAAAACCATTAAACAACAAAAATAAATGCACACTAAGAATATGGACTCCAGAATCAGATGTGCTCAAATCTATTTCTTCTACCTCTTCTGTCATTTGGACACATTCTATAGGCTCTCTCAGGGTCAGCTTGTTCATGTCCCATGTCATGAGGATGACAATAAGTAATTGAGTGGCTATCCTGAGGACTAAAGAAGCACCTGCTGCCACTCTCCTCTGGTCCAGCGATGATGTACACAAACACTTCTTGGTCTACTCTATGAGAACCCTCATCACATGGACCATAGTATCTCCCCACTATCCCCCACACCTCATAATTGAAATGAACCTGCTGTGTGTTTTGACATATTTGGTATCTAGAGCCACCTGTGGATATAACATGTGCTTAGTGTGCTGTGGATATCGTTCTGTATAAATAAAACACTGATTGGCCAGTGGCCAGGCAGGAAGTATAGGCGGGACAAGGAGATAGGAGAATTCTGGGAAGTGGAAGGCAGAGGAAGGAGACACGGCCAGTCGCCGCCATGACAAGCAGCATGTGAAGATGCCGGTAAGCCAGGAGCCACGTGGCAAGGTATAGATTAATAGAAATGGATTAACTTAAGATATAAGGACAGTTAGCAAGAAGCCTGCCATGGCCATACAGTTTGTAAGCAATATAAGTCTCTGTGTTTACTTGGTTGGGTCTGAGCAGCTGTGGGACTGGTGGGTGAGAGAGATTTGTCCTGACTGTGAGCCAGGCAGGAAAACTCTAGCTACATTAGTAAAAGCTCACAAGAAAATCGAATCAAAGAATAAGTGTAACTGACAGAAAAATAGCAGAAATATATTAAATCCCTTTTTTTAGAGTGTTTCATGTTTTCCGAGCTGGCCTCAAGTATGCTGTATAGCAAAAGATGGCCTTGAACTTCTGGTATCCTTGCCTCTCCCTTCCTAGTGCTAAGATTACAGTTATGTGCCACCATACCCGGTTTATGCAGTGCCAGTGGTCAGGCCCAGAGCTTTATGCATGCTAGGCTCTCTGCCATCAGGCTGCATTTGCTGGCATGGTCCTCTGCCTTGACTGACTCTTAGTCCTCTGGAACTATAAACCCAAATAAACTCTAAGTTTCTATGGAGGTTTGAATAAGAATGGCTCCCACAGGCTCATATGTTTGAATGCTTGATTCCTCAGTAGGTGGAACTGTTTGGGAAGGATTAGGAGGTGTGGTTTTGTTGGAGGAGGTGTGTCACTAGCAATGTTCTTTAAGGTTTTAAAAGCCCATACTATTCCCAGCATTTCCCAGTTAGCCCTCTCTCTTCTCTTCTCTTCTCTTCTTTCTTCTCTTTTTTCTCTTCTCTCTTTCTCTCTCTCTTCTCTCTCTTCTTTTCTCTTTCTCTTCTCCCCTCTCCCCCCCCCCCCCCCCCCCCACCACTATACCTGCCTGCCTGCCTGCCGCCATATTTCCTGCCATGACTGTCACAGGCTATTCTTTTGGAACCATGAACTCAAAATTAAATGCTTTCTTTTATAAGTTGCCTTGGTTGTGATATTTTAGAAAAGTAATAAGACAGTGCCTTGGTTATGGTGCTTTATCACAGCAAAAGAAGAGAAAATAATATAAGGTCCTTGATTGATTTGGAGTTTTGTATAAGATGTGAGATAAGGGTCCAGTTTCACTCTTCTACGTTTAGCTACCCAGTGTGACCAGAAACACTTTTTGAAGTTTATCTTTTTTCCAACATGTATTGTTGGCATCTTTGTCAAAACTCAGGTGAATGTAGGCAATGAGGGCTTATGTGTGGGTCCTTAATTCTATTCCATTAGTCAATATTTCCATTTTCCTCCCAGTATTATGTTGTTATTATTATTATAGCTCTGTAGTATGACTTGAAGCCTGCAATGATGATACCTTCAGCAGTTTTGTTATTGTTTGGGATTGTTTTGGCTATCTGGGTCTTTTGTGTTTTCATATAAAATTTAAGATTGTTATTTTCTCTTTTTTTTTCATAGTCCATGGAGGCTTTTTATTAATGTGTTTTACATCTCTAGAAAAAGAATCCCAGGATTTTTCCTCCCGTGTGTTTTCGTCTTGCTTCTTCATGGTCCATGATGCCAGCTGAGGCTGTCAGTACAATGAAGCCAAACTGACGGGATGGGAGCAGATTGTTCTGCCATTTTTCTAGGTCTTTGAGTTGCACATCAAATCTAGGGCTTATCACTCCACACTTATTCAACCTGCCTGTGAGGTTCACGACAATTTTCCCAGCTCTGTGGTCGTCAATGATTTCAAACTCACCAATGTAACAATGCTTCATCATCACAGTTAGGAGCCTAACGATGACTTTGGAGCAGGGCCTGTTGAGGACCCGGCGTTTGCCTCTCTTCTCAGCATTGCTGATGCTCTTGAGGGCATCAGCCAGGACATTCATGTGCACCATGGTGCCGGCGCGGAAAGATCAAGATTGTTATTTTCAATTTCTGTAAAGAATTGCATTGGATGCCGGGCGTTGGTGGCACACGCCTTTAATCCCAGCACTCGGGAGGCAGAGGCAGGCGGATCTCTGTGAGTTCAAGGCCAGCCTGGGCTACCAAGTGAGCTCCAGGAAAGGCGCAAAGCTACACAGTGAAACCCTGTCTCGGGAAAAAAAAAAAAAAAAAAAAGAATTGCATTGGAATTTTTATGGAGATGTATTGAATCTGTAATTTAGTTTTGGTAGGAAAGCCATTTTTATAATATTAATCTTGCCAATCCATGAGCATGAAAGATCTTTACATATTCATGTATCTTCAGTTTCTTTTTCAATGTCTTTCACTTGGTTAGATTTATCTCAATGCAATTTTGAGGTTATTGTGGAAGGGATTGTTTGATTTCATTCTTGGTTTGTTTGTGATTTGCATAGAAGAAAGCTACAGATTTTGTGTGTTAATTTTGTATCCTGCTATTTTGCTGAATGTGTTTATCACCTGTAGGAAGTTTCTGGTGAAGTTGTGAGGAGTCAGCAGGAAATAGTCAGGGATGAAGTCATAGGGAGAGAGATAACATTCCCGTGGGACAGCTGTACTGTAAAGAGAGAGAACACCCTGGCCCTGCAGCTAGGATGCAACCTCACTCCCCTTTGTTATGTCCTCAGACCAAGGACCATCCATGCCTCGAGATTGAGTAATGGGAAAGAGGAGGAGGAGACAGTCCAGGGTCCCTATAAAAAGACCTACTCAGAGGCCACTTGGTGGTACTAGCTCTGGAGACCCTGCCTCTCACAAAGGGCACTTTCTGGTTGCTTCAGTAAATGCTTACTTCCATTTTCTCTGAAGCTTTACTTCATTATCTGTTCCTGGGTGTCTAGTTCTGTGTTCACCCTTGGAAAGGATCCACCCCTCTAGACAGTGGACCTTCAGCTCAAGATTCCCTGCTGCGAAGCCTTTAGGGTCTCTTATGTACAGAATCATATCATCTGCAAAACAAGGATACTTTGACTTCTTCCTTTCCATTTTTTATCCCCGAGACAGGGTTTCTCTGTAGCTTTGGAGCCTGTCCTGGAACTCTCTCTGTAGACCAGGCTGACCTCAAACTCACAGAGATCGGCCTGTCTCTGCCTCTGGAGTGCTGGCATTAAAGGCATGCACCACCACCATCTGGCTTCCTTTCCTATTTTTATCTGTTTATCTCCCTTGCTTGTCTTATTGCCAATCTTGTTCAACTGTGAATCCTGTAAGCTAGAAAAATGACCACCCTGATAAGACACGCCCACTGGTCAGTAGTGTCATGATGTCATGATAGCAACCAACCACTTTCTGATTGGATTTAATCCTGCTTCACAAGTTGAAACCCATATCTGGCACCAATATTTGGGCCAAGAACCTGTGATGAGACACGCCATAGGCCCTAGGGGAGAACCTACTGCTATTTCTTTCTGCTAATGACTCCCTCCTTGTTATACCCGTAGATTAGTGCATCTCTCAACCATAGTAGGTGGTTGTTAACACAAAGACCCACAACTGGTCAAGGTAAAGAGACTAGAAAACTGCAGAATGTCCAGAACTGTTCTCTAGGTAAAGATAAACGCTAGCAGTTGAGACAGCATGCACAAGACCGCCTCAACTCAAGCCAGATAAAATCTGAACATGAGATGGGAAATGAACACAAAGTTCACCCCTTGCTAAGGAGCTACTGGCAATTGACAGCTGCTGGGAGAGGGAGAGTCAGTTTCTCTAAAGGTGCGGCCCTTGGTGGGTTGACCATGTTTCATTGGATAGCCCAGAGTAGGTGAGCAATGCCATCTGTACTTGATGCGTTTAAGAAAAAGAAAAGGACACAAAGTTAGCAGAGAAGGAGATGGATCTAGAAGGAGTTTTGGATGGGGTAATGTGAGCAAAATACTCTGTACAAAATTCTCAAAGAAATGGTGATGATGTTAATAATAATAGATGACTTGGTGGATAAAATGCTTGTGATGCAAGCCTGATGGCTTGAGTTCAATCCCAGGAACTCTGTTCCCGAAAGTTGTCCTCTTAACTTCACACATTCACCATAACAAGTGCACACATGCATGTGCACACACATACACACACAGGCATGCATACACAAGTGACAATGATAATAATAATAATAATAATAATAATAATAATAATAATAATATAATAATAATAAAGGAAAGGAAATGAGAAGGAGGAAAAGGAGAGAGAGGGGAAGAGGAGAGATTTATTTTAAGGAAATAGCTCACATTATTGTTGTTGAACAACTCAAAGTCTATAGGGTAAGTTTGCATGCTGGAGACCAAGAAAGAGCTGCCGCTCAAATCCAAGTTTCTTCTTGCTCAAGGCAGGTTAGTGTCTATTCTACTCAAACCTTCAACTGGCTGGCTGAGATCCACTTATGTGGGAACCTTCGTGACTCAAATTGCACTGATTAAACATGAATCTCATAAAAAGACATATTTACAGACTTATCCCAAATAATATTTGAGCAATATATAGATGCCCTCGGGCAAAGAAGGTAATATATAACATTAGCCATGATGGGCCGCCATAACAAGCTATCACAGACAGGGGGCTTAAACAACAGAATGTCATCAAGAGTGTAGACAGCCTGGTCATGGTGTCTGCAGGACTGGGTTCATCTGAAGCTCCACTCCTCAGCTTACAGGTGACCATTTTCTAACCCTAATGATCTATGTCCCTCTATGTCTGTGTCCAAAAGTTCCCTTTTTATAAGATACCAGTCATATTTGATTAGCACCCATCCCCATCATAGCTCTGTTGCCTCTTTACAGACCTATCTCTAAAACTCAGCAACACTCTGAAGGACGGACGTGCTGGAGCTTTTAGCTCTATGACTTCCAGGGGAACATATTTCATATCATACAGCTCATCACAACTATCATGCAATTCATTTGTTTAAATGAACAGTTCAATGAGATGGGGACATCTGCAGCTATCTCCAAGACTGAAGCAACCGAGGCCCAGAAATTTGTCCAAGGATGTGCACCTAGAGTCCAGCTGAGAAAAATCACACAGCTTTGAAGCAGGCAAACATAAGGAATAATAGTTAACAGTCCAGGACTTGATTTGCTTCAGGTTATGCACACCCACCCCACTTCTTTTTGTAAAGATTTATTTATTTAATTTTATGTGCATATGTGTATACTTGAGGTACGTATGTATATCACATGCATGCAGGTGAATTCAGAGGCCCAGATAGGGCATTGGCTACTCTGAAACTGGAGTTCAGAGAGATGTGAACTGTCTTACGTGGGTGCTTGGAACCAACCTGGGTCCTCTGCAAGAGCAATAAGTACTCTTAACTGCTGAGCCATCTCACCTCCATTTCTAAATAATGCATGTGGCAGCCTAACTCCCTTACCTCTTTGTATTACGGACACACACTGCTCTCTAAATGATGGCTCTAGTAGTGTCAACCATCCCATTCCCCAATGCATCAGGCTTCATGTACACTCATCTCTCAACAATACTATTTTCCTCACCCCCAAGAACCACAAAAATCATAAAAATTCTATTTGGGTGTATTCCAAATGTACTTGGGAAAGTCGATATAGCCTGAACTGGTATGGGGCACATGGGCAGTCAGGTAAAACTGTGTCCTCAAGTAAACTTTTAGGGAGAATCCTTGGTTTATCACCTTATGCCTATGCATAATTGGGTGTGCATATCATTAAAATCAGATACATTGTGGGGAGAGACATAAGCAATAGGAAAAATGAATATATTACCTAATCTGTCAATCAAAAATAGGAAACCACCCTGTCTTAGTTAGGGTTTCTATTACTGCACGTGGCAGCCTAACTCCTGAAAAACCATGACCAAAAAGCAAGTTGGGAAGGAAAGGGTTTATGCTGCTTAAATTTCCACATCACTGTTCATCACCAAAAGAAGTCATGACAGGAACCTGGAGGCAGGAGCTGATGCAGAGGCCATGGAAGAGTGCTGCTTACAGGTTTGCTCCCCATGGCTTGCTCAGCCTGCTTTCTTACAGAACCCAGGACCACCAGCCCAGAGATGGCCCCACCCACAATGGGCTGGGCCCCCCACATCAATTACTAATTAAGAAAATGCCCTACAGGCTTGCCTACAGCCTGATCTTATGGAGACATTTTCTTAATTGAGGCTCCTTCCTTTCGGATGGCTTTAGCTTGTATCAAGTTGACATAAAACTGTCAGACACAATTGATTCCTTTTCAACTTGACACATAAACACATCACTGCTAACCCACAACTTTTCCTTTCTTGTTCATCTCCAAGATGGCACATAATATCAATATCACAATGTAAAATATTTTACAAACTTAAAAAGTCCCCTGTCTCAAAAACACAAAAACAAAACAACAAAAAGATTACAGTCTTTACAAACACTTTAAAATTCAATCTTGTCTTTTTTTAATTCAAAGTCTCTCTCTCTTTTGGTTTTTTGAGACAGGGTTTCTATGTGTACCTTTGGCTGTCCTGGAACGCATTGTGTAGACCAGGCTGGCCTCAAAACTCACAGAGATTCACCTGCCTCTGCCTCCTAAGTGCTGGGATTAAAGGTGTACGCCACCGCCACCCAGCTAATTCAAAGTCTCTCTCTTTTTTTTTTTTTTTTTTTTTGGTTTTTTGAGACAGGGTTTCTCTGTGTAGCTTTGCGCCTTTCCTGGGACTCACTTGGTAGCCCAGGCTGGCCTCGAACTCATGGAGATCCACCTGGCTCTGCCTCCCGAGTGCTGGGATTAAAGGCGTGCGCCACCACCGCCCGGCTCAAAGTCTCTTTTAAAACCTAAAATCTCTTTAAAAATTCAGTCTCTGAACTGTGGGCTCCTGTAAAATAAAAAAAATAAATATATCCTTACTTCAAGATTGAAGAACAAGGGAACAGTCACAATCAAATCAAAGCTAAATCAAACCCTAACTGTGTAAACAACACAATGTCCAATGTCTGGGACTCACTCACAGTCTTCTGGACTCCTCCAAGGGGCTTAGGTCACTTCTCCAGCTCCGCCCTCTGCAGCACACACAGCTCATCTTCTAGGCTCCAGCTGGCTCCACTCCACACCTGCTGCTGTTCTTGATGGTCATTCCATGGTCCTGGCATCTCCACAATGCTGGGTCTTCTGCTGTAACTGGGTTGCACTTTCACCAACAGCCTCTCACAGGCTCTCTTCATGGTGCCAAGCCTCAACTTCTCTGCATGACCCCTTCAGTCCTGGACCTTCAACTGCCACTGAGGCTGCACCTTCACCAATGGCCTCTCCTGGCCTCCCACAGTCCTAAGCTGAAAGGACCAAGCAGATGCCATAACAGGCTGCTCAGTCTTCTCTCAGAAATCAGGCCTTGAGCAAGCAGTTTCTGGGAGAGCCGTAAACAAAAGACATAGTCCTTGCAGTAGCTCCCTTTCTGCACGTACTCTGACTGCTCAAGGTTCAGCCAGTTGTTTACTGTCTGGTGCTGTGGGCTGTTCTGTATGGCAAATGTGTTGCTAATAAAGCACTGATTGGCCAGTGGCTAGGCAGGAAGTAGGCGGGACTAACAGAGAATTAAAAGAGCAGGAAGGCAGAAGGAGACTGCCTGCCTGCCTGCCAGCCTGCCAGCCAGCCACCGCCAGGACAAGCAGCATGTGAAGACGCTGGTAAGCCACGAGCCATGTGGCAAGGCATAGATTTATAGAAATGGATTAATTTAAGATATAAGAACAGTTAGCAAGAAGCCTGCCATGGCCATACAGTTTGTAAGCAATATAAGTCTCTGTGTTTACTTGGTTGGGTCTGAGCGGCTGTGGGACTGGCAGGTGAAAGAGATTTATCCTGACTGTGGGCCAGGCAGGAAAACTCTAGCCACAGTCTGGGACCCCTCACCAACTTAGAGCTACGTGTGTGGGTCAATGTGAATGTGTGAGGCCAGTCAGCCTCCAAGGCAGCTCAAGGACAGAGCCTGGGACTTATCCAGGCCTGCCCAAAAATGCTAAATGTAACCCCCAACCAGTAAATTCAAAGGTTACACACACTCACCCAATCATATGATGCAAAAGCTTGTACCACCCTGCTTGCAGTTTTTCCCTTTAAAAACCCCTCACCCTGAGAGCTCAGGGCCGTCCTCCTCCACCTGCTGCGTCAGAGTGTTGGACAGGATCCAAGCCTGGGCTTGCTTATCAATAAACCCCTGTATGTTTTGCATCGGGTATCGGCTCTGTGATGGTCTTGTTGTGGGGGAAGGGGTTGTCTCAGGACGTGGGTACAACAAAGCCTCAGCTGCTCTCCATGACCCCTTCAGGCCTTCAAAACCAGCAGCACCTCAGGACTTTTATACTACCAAGTTCAGCTGCCAACACAAGGTACAACCTTAAGCACCTCTGGAACACAGCTTCTGTATGCTAACTCTCAGGAAACACTTCTCAGGTTTCACTTCAGCGTTGCTGGTCTTCTTAATCACCACTAATTTCTCAGCTCCAGCTGACCAGCATCAATTGTCCCGGTAATGTAAAGGTTTCCCTTTAGTAGTTCTAGTATCTGGTTAATCACAGCTGATTCTTCAGCTCCAGCTAACCAGAACTTTAATTCAAAATAACAAATGGCCCTGATAGAGTCTTTAAACTTCCCTCTGAAACTTGACAAGCCAGGCCTCCATCTTCTGCATTGCCCTCAACATTTTTATCTTCTCCTACAGAAGAGCTCACCAAGCATTGAACACTCAATGGCTTTTTTACACAGTCAAAGTAAGCCCTTAGAAACTAGGCTCCTTTTCCTTTAAACCACTTAAAAAGAGACCTCAGACCTGGGGCCCTAGAGCATTGTCTGTGGCTTCTGCTCCCTTGCTGTGTCTGTCTGTCTGTCTGTGTGTGTGCGTGTGCGTGTGCGTGTGCGTGTGTGTGTGTGTGTGTGTGTGTGTCTGACTCTGCCTCTGTCTTGAGAGAGGGTCTCACTGTGAAGCCTTGACTGTCCTGAAATTTGCTATGTAGATATAGACCAGATTGGCCTTGAATTCACAGAAATCCTCCTGCCTCTGCCTCCTGAAAGCACCACAAGTAGCTCTATTTTAATTCCTTGATTTAAAGGAGCCCAGGAACCTAGAAATCCCCTGTCCCAACCTGGGCCCTACAAGGAGGAATTAGAGGTGAACTAGAAGTCACTTGCTCAGTTGTACTTTGTCTTGAGGTCTAAGATAAGAATGCAACACCCTGGTGCACAGGTGGAATGATGCTGTGAGGCTTTTCCCACGCATACCCCACAGCTATGACTGTCCCGCTTCCCCGGGGCCATCCACAGCCAGTAGTCCGAACTCCAGGTGCCTGTGTGTGCTCCGCTAGTGAAGGAAGGGCTCCTCTACTGCACTTCTCTCCCAAGGCTTAGCTCACAACATGAATCTCAAGGGGGAGGAAAAGCCAAGATACTGTTCACAAACGCTGCTGCGGCATTATCCCCGTTTGGAAGAGACAAAACAGTTATTTTTATTTATTTAAAAGGCCAGTGTGAAAAGCCAAGATAAATTATGTACCGAGTTCTGTGGTTTGGCGATTTGAAGACAAAGAGCAGGAAGGAAGGGCTTCCTCTCTAGCTCAGCCCTGCTGTCCTTCTCCCCTTTCACTTACTTGCTAACGTGACCCCACCCCACCCCCCCCCCGGGCACAGCGCTGGGAAGTCACTCTGCAGCTTGCAGTTTTCAAACAGAACTGCTGCGCGGTTTGAAAAGATGCTCACCCAGGACTCTTTCAAATTAAAGGAAACAAAAAGTTATTCTTAGGTGGTGGGCTTTCCCAAACACACATAAATGGTAAGAGACAAAAATTAACCAGGAGCAGGTTTACTCAACAGTTTGGGGTGGTATGGTAGATGCTCGTAAGAAGGGAAGCGGCTTGCTTTCAAGTACGCCGATGGGTTTGGGCGTACCCTAGTTTTTTAGATCTTTTATGGGCCTCAAAAGTTAGTAACAAGATCCTTCATTGTGACAAACATGGCTGTGTGTAGTTGTCTCTTTAACTATGTAAGAACCCTAACATTACAGGGTTGCAGAATTACATGGTAAACTCAGACTAGCCTGCGGTTTGGAAGGTAAATATAGTCCAATTACCAGAGTCAAATATCTACTGGTGAGAAAGACTTGCAGACACATACGTGGCTGTGTGAATATTTTACAGGTCCCAATTCTAGAATCAGGCTCAATTATTCTTGAGGCAAGGTCTCACTCTGTGCCTCTGACTGGCCTAGAGTTTGTTATTTATAAATAACAAGGCTGGTCTTGAGCTCACAGAGATGCACCTGACTCTGCCTCCTGAGAGCCACCACATTCAGCCCTATTTTTGATTCCTTGATTAAGAGACCAAGAATCTAGAAATCTTCCCTTACCATAAGATGATAATCATCTACATATGGTGTGTGTGTGTATACGTGCATGTAGAGAGAGATACAGAAAGGCAGAAAAGTTTATACAAGAATATATTATAATAAATTCTATTGACTTCTACTTCACATATATTGATAATAATAAATAACATTTGTTTATACTATAAATCTATGGTGATTTGAAGAATGGCCCCTGTGGTGGCCCACAGAGGCTCCCTAGTAAGGCCTTACTCAAGGTCAGAGAATCTGAGCTTGCTTTACCCAGCAGGGCTGCATAATAGGATGATTTAGCTGGGGATGTGGTTACCAGGTGTTTTGAAGGGTCTACACTTAGCTGTACACTGTGCTTTGATCTTGAAAGGGGGAGGTCTTTTGCCTCTCCCCTTGGTAGTGTATAAAAAGCCCATTAGACTAAAACTGGAGGTGACTGGGAATTGACCCAGGGCCCTCCTGAAGCTATTCTGTGTCTCTGTCTTTCTCTCCATTTATGTCTATATTTCTATCTAATACTTCCTCATTCCTCTCTCCTCCGCCCAAGAACCCTTCGACAGGTTGGAACTGGTCTCCCACAGGCCCCCATAGGCTCATATATTTGAATGTTTAGTCATCAAGGAGTGATACTATTTGAGAAGGATTAGGAGGTGTGGCCTTGTTGGAGGAAGTAGTGTGTAACTGGGGGTGGGCTTTGAGGTTTCAAAAGCCAACCCAGGTCCTGTGTCTTAGGGTGTCTACTGCTGTGACGAAACACTATGACCAAAAGGCAAAGTTGGGGAGAAAAGGGTTTATTTGGTTTACACTTCCATATCACTGTAGATCATCCAAGGAAGTTCAGGACAGGAACTCAAATAGGGCAGGAACCTGGAGGCAGGAGCTGATGCGGAGGCCATGAAGTAGAACTGCTTACTGGCTTGCTCCTCATGGCTTGCTCAGCCTGCTTTCTTATAGAACCCAGGGCCACCAGCCCAGGGATGACACCACCCACAATGGGCTGGGCCCTCCCCCATCAATCACAGGCTTGCATACAGCCCGATCTTATGCAGGCATTAAAATCTTAATTGAGGTTCCCTCCTTTCAGATGACTTTAGCTTATGTCAAGAGTCTCTCTCATCCTGCTGCTTGTAGATCCTGATGTAGAACTCCCAGCTATTTTTCCAGCACCATGTTTACCCGTGTGCTGCCATGCTCTCCACCATGAGGATAACTGACTAACCTTCTGAAACTGTAAGCCAGCCCCCAACTAAATGCTTTCTCTTAGAAGAATTGCCTTGGTCACGGTGTCTCTTCACAGCAATAGAACTGTAACTAAGACAGCATCCATATAGTCTATCATATAGTCAGGTATAATCACATATTGCTTATTTCTACTGAATTACAATTTATAGCATATATAACACATTTGCTTTCATAAATGTGGAGACAGAGAGGTTCCCTGGAGACTCAGGAAACTTCATGATCCAATTTGAAGTCCTCAACATCAGAGAGCTGATGGTCTAGATTCTAGTTAGGCCTTGAAGCCCTAAGAACCAAGAGCATTAAGGATGGAAAGTCCATGTCTCAGTTGAAGCAGGCAGAGCGTGAATCCAGCTTTCTTCTCTCTTTTTATTCTACACGTGTCCCCAAAGGGGATGATGGCCACTTATACTGGGGAAAACCCTCTGACTTACTCAGTAAATTAATTCA
>CABHPP010146187.1:0-20234 GCA_902168425.1 Peromyscus attwateri
AAAGTCATATATTTCTATATATGTCTGGAAGATTGAACAACTCTTTTGAAAGAACTGTCTGGGACTCAAATTTAAGAAAAGCACCCTTGTTCACATGAATCTAAAGGTGCCACAAGATTTCATTCTGGGTTGTAAATGATCCCTTATGCCTTAGCTTGTCAACAAAAGTTCCTGTGGTTTATTACATATCATAGCAGAAAGGCATCTTTCCCAGATTGTTTTGTGTTCAAATAGCAATATTTCTGGCCCTCTAGGAATGACATGTTGTTTGGAATACTGAGCTCAGACAAGCCTGTGGACTTGGAAAGAAGACTGAGATTTAGTAGGCAATATATTTGCCAGCCTTTTGAAAATTGGAATGCCACTTTTGAACTTTAGCAGAAACTATGCTGGAACTTTAAGTTAGGCATTAGACAATTAGTGAACACATGGCCATACTTCATCTGTCTTCTTTCTACTTAATTATAAGGTCAGAGTTCCATCTTTAAGAGAGTATAATTGGTCAGAGATGACATTTTGGTTTGCCACTATTACTTAAAAAGCTGATAACCTTGTGAATCTTTGCATTGTGTTAAATTTACACACACATGCACATACAGTGGTGAGGCTCCTGTTTCTGTTAATGTAGAAAACACACCAGTATTAATGTTGAGATTTATATGGTTCTGTTACTATGGGAATGCTTATTTATGACAATAAAGATATGTTACCCTAATAGAGGAAAAGTGGACCAAGCTTGGTTTACATTTATTTTGCATGTCCTAGCCTTATGTTTTATAATGTGTATCTATATTTGTTTACACACAGAATTTAAATCTGTTGCATTACAAAATGGTGTTGGAGCACCATTTTAATAAAACCATTGACTTCTTTCCCTTTTTTTTCTGTTAGCCTTTAAGAAGCTCAGAATCATCTTTATTTTTAAATATGCTGTCAAGCAAAAGGCATTGGGTTTTGGATTTTTAAAAGAAGAGAATCTGTGCAAATATTTACATTTTTGCATATGGAATTCTGGAGTCATGAGGTGGCAGACAAGAAACGGCATTCCATCATTTTGACTTCAGCCTTTTGCCTTTCCTGTGCCCACAAGAAATAGGTATTTTAAATCAGGATCTTTACAGAATAGAAATTCCCCAACTAAGGGGAGAGTAGAGAACAGGGACCAGAGGTGCACCAGTGTCCGCTCATAAGAACTGCCGTCACCTCCCAGAGTTTCAGAGTGGTGTCATGTGGTTCAACAACAAACTTGTAGGTGAATAAAAAGTATTCAGCTTGGTAATTTTTGGGATGCTTTAGTGTGCTAATGAGTGGATTCTAAGTCTTGTGCTTTCTCTTGGGTTCTTTTCCTTCTGTTGGTTTGCCTTGTCTAACTTTGATGTGATCCTTTTTGTTTTATCTTATATTTTATTTTGTTATGTTTGGTTGTTATCTCTTAGAAGCCTGCTGTTTTCTAATGAGAGACAGAAAAGGAGTGGAGCCAGACAGGAGGAGAAGTGGGGACGAACTGGGAGTAGAGAGAGGGGAAGCTGTAATCAGGACATATTGTATGAGGAAATTGTCTATTTTTAATTAAAGCGGGTGGGGTGGGGCCTGAGACTCACAGCAAGATCAAGTGCTGTCATGACTCGGTGGCAAGTCTGAGGGATCGAGGCATGCCAGGGCCAGCACCTCCTCAAACCCCAGGCAGAGAAAAGAGGGCGGGGCAGGACATGAACCCTTACATACTATTTATTCACATCAACTTGTTTTCAAGGCAAGTAATGGGTTTATTCTGCTTCAAAGACACAGGATTGCTTATCCTGTACATGAGTGTCACAAGATGAATCTGGAGCCAGAAGAACACTGGGTAAGAACAATTTATTGACTGAAAATTAAGATAGATTGGTGTGGTAACCTGTAATTCTAGCACTCTTAAATCTGAAGAAGGTGAATTATTCGGATTTCAGGCAAGTGTGGGCAACACTGTGTTCCAGGACAGCCTGGGTTACAGACAGGGACCATTTAAAATGAACACTAGCTTAGAATGTATAGGAAGTGATATGCTGAATACACTGTTAGGAATATTGGATTATGAACCTCATGTCCTTAAGTCAAATGGGCTCCTGAACACAGACACTAGTGGTTATGGATCAGGGTGATTTCAAGTTGGTTTAACTGTTGAAAATTGGAATATAGCTCAAGTTGTCTGCTTTTAAGGAAGCATTAAATGTTAAATATATAATTCTATATCATGTGGTTTGATGATTTGATGTGTGTCACATATATTCATTCCTTGGAAAACCATAAGAAAACATAATCTTCACAATTATTATGTGTCCCAATAGTAATGTAAGTTTTCCTTAATGTCAATATTAGTTATATATTCATACAGCACTTATAGTTTCACATTTTCACTAAAGAGAGTATTAATACCAAATAGAATAAATAGAATATTTTTATTAAGAAACTTTTTATTCATTTTACATACCAATCACAGATCCCCCTCTTTCTTCCTCCCACCACTCCAACCTTCTCCCCCTAGCTCACCCCCATCCCCTCCTACAAGAAGGTAAGCCTTCCCATGGAGAGTCAGCAGAGCCTGGTACATTCAGTAGAGGCAGGTCCAAGCCCCTCCCCTGCCTCCAGGCTGTGCAAGGTGTTCCACTATAGGTAATGGGCTCCAAAAAGGCAGTTCATGCACCAGGGATGGATCCTGATCCTACTGCCAGGGGCCCCTTAAGCAGATCAAGCTACACATCTGTCTTGCTTATGCAGAGGGCCTAGTCCAGTGCTGTGGAGACACCACAGGTATTGGTCTAAATTTCAAGAGTTCCTATTCGTTTTTTAAAGATACATTCCAGGAAAGATGATGATATCTTTCAAAGTAGACATTAGTGTAGCCTGTGAAGTGTCCTATTATTCCTCAATTTTCAAAAGCCATCATACTGTCTATTGTGAAGTCAACAAAACCTACAGATTCAATTATTCCTTAATGATATACTTAGCAATACTTCTTGTATACAAATCATACATTCCTATCTTTAAAGTCTTTATTTAACAGTATTACGTGCAATGTAGGTTTACTATTGTGTAAAATGTTGAGAATCAGAAATACACTTGTTTAGTTCAATTCCTTAAGGGACAAGCAAAATCCTTTCAACCCATTCAATGTTTGACAAAGTAATGAGGTTAAAAAAGGAGAGATTTAGAAATATTCTCCTTAGTGCATCTATTAGTGACACCTGAATTATCCCAGCACAGCACTTCTGAATGTGAAATAGTCACAAAATGCGTATTTGCCAATATAATTAAGTAAGAGAGCCTCTGATGCCATCAACTTCTATTGTCCAGGTAGATCTGAAGCCAGTGACCACTGTTTTGTAAGAAAATGATAGAAGGCACAGACACAGAGAGGGCAGTCACACAAAGGTGGGAATGGAGAGCGGGATTTTGCAGGCACAAGTCAATGGGCTCCCAGGATTAAAGGACAACATCAAAGCTTTTCTCTAAAACTTCTGGAGGAAGTAATGCTCCAGCTACAGTTTGCTGTAAAGATTCTGGGCTGCAGAGCTCTGAGAGATCCGTTTCCACTCGTCTAGGAGCCAAGTCTTGCAATATGTGAGAGATATAATGCCAGCCTTCTGTCATGGTTTAAACGGAAGTGCGAAGACTCATGTACTAAAGCATTGCTCTCCGGTGCAGTAGTGTTCAGAAGTTCTTTGGTCATGTGGGATCTGAACTTAAGGAGAGATTAATTTTTAGTATATTATTAGTTTAATGGGCTGTGAGGACATTGTGGAAAATGGAGTGGGAGTTAGTTAGGTGGATTGCTTGGAGGGCATCCTTGTCAATCCCTTCTGTCCTGTCCTTTACTGACTTCCATAAGATGAGCAGCCTCCTTCAGCACATACTCCCTCTGTCAAGCTCTTCTTCCCAAAAGCTCCAGAGTTACTGGGCTAACTGGGCACTAAAATCCCAGAACTCACAAGCCAAAACAAATGAAATATTTTAAAGATATTTTTCTCTGGGATTTTTTCATTGTAACAAAAACATTACTACTACTTTCTCATATATTCCTTCCAAGAGTCTAATAACACACCACCTTTAAATTTCAAAGGTGATGCAAAGCTAGTAGAATGTAAGAGCCATTCCCAGCAGGGAGAGGGACGTACTGCCCATGGTTCTCCTTAGTGTTCGCGGACACAGTAAACATTATTTCCTGCTGCTTGTGATACCTTACTGTTCATTGAGTCAATCCTGGGTATCACCTTTAATACCTTGATCAGGTGAAGATAACATTTGTAATGATACAGTAATGTTACTTAGGATCTCCTCATACTAATCAGGTACATTTGAACCTTACACAGCAGTTGTTTTGTATTGAAACAAGTCCTCTGAATCTTAGCTGGAGCAACTCCACTTTGCAGCAACCCATCATGCTTCACAACATTCTACCCCTAGGTGAAGAGCTACAGGCAATTAATGGCTGCTGAGAGAGGGAGCCAGTCAGGACTCTAGGGATGCGGCCCCAATGGGTTATCCAATCCCAAATAGTCAGCCCTAAACACATACACATATGAGTAACACTAAAAGGACTCAGAAGGCTGTATTTATATATACATATATGCAATTATAAGAAGAGATAATGAATCTGAGAGGGAGTGAGGGGGACATGAGAAGAGCTTGAGAAGAGAGGGAGGGGAGGAGAGAATTGAAATACAATATCATGTATGAAATTCTCAAAATATTAAATTTATAAATAACAATTTTGCAATGTAGCCAAGAATTACTTTGAAATCCTGATGCGCCTGTCTCCACTTACTAAGTGCTAGAATTACAAGTGTGTGCCCCTATATCAAGATTCATTTCACCTCTCTCTTTTTTATATAAATTTTTATTTTTATGAGAATTTAATGAGTGCTATATTTATGTAAGTTCCCCTCACTCTCACCATATCAACTCCTCCCATGTTCCCCAACTTCCTTTCAAATTCATGATCCCTTCTTCCTTAATTATAATTGTTATATACTATACAAATATATATATATATATGTATAATACATACATACATATACAAATATATGTTTGTGTATGTACACATACACAAAACCAATTAAGTTGCTTTAGTGTTGTTTGTCTGTACAAGTCAGGGCAGCTTCTAACTGGAGAAAACTAATTCTCCCTCTCTATTGACTGACTATAGCTCTTGACAGGCTGTAGCTATGGACTGACTGTAGCTCTTGATTGAGGCATGAGACTTTATGTAGTTTCCTCTGTCAATATTCATGTCTCAACTGGTGTTGTCATTATGCAGGTCCTGTTTAGACAAACATATTGTTGAGATGCCATTTGCTGCTTCCCTGTTATATTCAGTAGACATTATCTTGAGGCAGGCATCCTGGTGTCTCCAGGAATAGGGCCTTACCTTTGAGTTCTGTAGGCAAGCAAGAGGAATAGCAATAGTCTATATTGTTTTGGGGATCTGTTGAATTCTTCTGACTTAAAAGGAGGCTTCCCATGCCTGGCACTGTCATATCTTCCTTTATTACTAGTTTTTAAAAACCTAATGCACTTCATCATATGGATTTAAATATCACTCATAATTGATGATTTTACACCATATACCTAGAATTCTCTGCTGATCTTCAGACATAATTTACAATTAGGACTTAATTCCTGGAACTTAGACAATTTACTTCAAATGCATACAGATATTTCTATCTCAAATCTCTCTGTGACTTTGTGCTCCCTTCTATTTCAGCCTCCACTGAAAAATCTTATGAGACAACTTGACTCACAGACTTAATTCTCCCTCTTTTACTTTCTTCTTCATTTCAATACAAATGGTCAGTCCTGATCCCACTGCCTCCACGCTGATGCTCACATCTCTTCTTTCTCTAGTCTCAATTCAACCGCTATTGTTTGAGCCCCTCAGCTTCTCATCTTTGACCTCTCTTACTCTTCCTTGTATTGTTTTGGGGACCCATCAAAGAAAACCCCATAGGTGAAGATATAAAGGGGGCAATTTTTTAAAGAAAGAATAAAGGCTTTTCTGGAAGAAGTCAAATATAAAGTGGGAATATTTAATATAAAATATAATAGATATGAGAGAATATTCAAAAAGTTTTCTTTGAGATTACAAGCATTTGAGTATTGATTTTGTAAGTTTAATATTTATGCTAGCAGAGTAATTCAATAAACACCTTTTTTTCTTTTTCTGTTTTTTCTTTTATTGAAAATAGTTTTTTTTCTATATAATATATTCTAATTGCAGATTCCCCTTATCCAACTCCCCATCTTCCTCTCTACTTACCCTCCTGTACAGATCCATAGAACAACTAGGCATTTCAGGAATGATAATAAATAAGATAAAACAAAACAAACAAGTTGGAATAGAACAAAACAAACAGAAAGAAGAAAAGATCAAAAAAAAAAAAACAAAAAATGCATACAGACAAGAAACACACATTTGCACACAAGAATCTCATAAAAACACATTTGCACACAAGAATCTCATAAAAACACAAAACCAGAAGCCATCATATATATGCCAAGGACCTGTAAATAAAAAAATCTCCTTTATGCAACATTATAAGACAAAGACATTGTTAAGTTCTTTTTTACTGATGATCTACTGCTGGGCATTAAGGCCTTTCCTTAAGAGTGATTTGTTTTCCCAGTGGAATTCTCTTGGAAAAAACTATTTTTTTTTTTCATTTACAAGTGGTTATCAATTGGAGCTTGCTTCTGGGTTAGGGATGGAACATATGTGCACTTCACTCAGCTCTAGGACTCCATTTACAGAACTGTGCAGGCCTTTTGCATTCTTTTCAACTGACACAACCCAAGGCAGTTATATCTGCTCTATTTTATACTAACTATATGAGATACACTAAATGCCACTTCTTGATTAATTTGTAGAAGCTTTTACCATGTAAAACATTTAGATCTATCTATCTATCTATCTATCTATCTATCTATCTATCTATCTAACCTAATCTATCATCTATCACCTATCATTCTATCATCTATTTTTCTATCATTTATCTATCTATAATCTATCTATCATCTATCATCTATCTATCTGTCAGTCATCATCATCTATCATCTATTCTTTCTCTACTGAGAGAGAATTTGCAGTTTTAGCAATTTGGTGAGACTGTCAAATTTAAGATGCTATTGAATTTCTAGAATCTGTTATTGAGACTAAGATGCTCTAGCAAGACTGGAAGCTGAGTTTTCTCACATTTAGGGTGATTCCAAAATTACCAAGCAGGTACTGTATTCTTCTCTGCAACTCTGAATATGCCTAATTCAATATCACCCTGGCTCTTAGGGAGATGCTTATTGAAGACTGAAAAGGCAGAATTTCTCCTGAATATTTCTCACCTCACAAGAAGCAGACTGTGAATCAGGGGATGTATTTTGAATTCCTGCATGACCACCTTAAACATACACACCTCTACAGTACTTAAGATTGTTAAAATGTAAATCTTACATACCAGGAATTTGACTTTGGTTAGAGTCAATTTTATGAAATTTTAAAATCTAAATGAAACTTTCAGAGAAGAATATGTGGTTATCAGACATTCAGTTATATAATGGATGCTTACTGAGGGAAACTTCTGTCCTTCCAAGTCACCTAACTTACCCTAGCAGTCATTCACAGTTTCTGGAAGAACATAGTAAGGAATCAAGGGTGAAGGAATGTTCATGCAGTAGAAGACAAACATTGTTTCATTGCATAACCAGAGAATGGAGGGAAGGAAAAGAAGAACAGCTAGAGATAAGTTCATTTCTCTATATCATGATTTGCTACATGATGGGTGTAACAAGGCCTAGAATAATCATTTATACTGTTAATTTCTTTAGCAGGTGCCAAGGCATTTGGAATCGGAGAGTCTGTATGACTGTATTAGAAACAATAGTTATTCTGTGGACTAGCTTCAAGCATCTGAAAGCAGAACATAAGTATTTACTGGTATTTACTATCCCATATAAACCAATCAAATGTGGAGGCCCAAATTACTTAGGGTCAGAGAATCTGAGCTTGCTTCGCCCATCAGGGCTGCATAATGGGATGATTTGACCATGGGCGTGATTACCAGGTGTTTGGAAGGGTCTACACTTGGCTGTACGTTATGCTTTGATCTTGCAAGGGGGAGGTCTTTTGCCCCTCCCCTTGGCATTGTTATAAAAAGCCCTTTTGAATAAACTTCTGGGCCATTGGGTGTTGACCCTAGTCCTCCTGAAAATATCCTGTGTTTCTGTGTGTCTCCTCTTCACTATCTTTCTATCTAAAAGTTTCTTATTCCTCTCTCCTCCTCATAGGAACCCTTTAAAAGGTGGGAACAGGCCTCCCACAGATGGTGCCCTGAATAGGGACTTAGGTTCAGGGATTCCCACAGACAAAAGAGCATTTTGCTGTGGATTTTGGTCTGAAACTTTTAAAATGTAATTTTATTTTAAATAGTTGTTATATATCTATTTCTATAACACATATGAAAAACTCAGAAAACTCATCATCTTCATCAAGTTTAAGAGGGCAGTTCATTACTGTTTATACATTCAGATGGATGTATAACCAATATCCAAAATACTTCATTTTGAAAAATGAATGTTCTATGACTATTTAACAATATCATTTCATTCTGTACCACCTTAACCTATAGCAACCACAATTCTATTTCTTGTCTCTGTGAAATTTCCCACTCAGTATACTTCATATAGTTTGAACCATACAATATAGTATTTTAATGAGAGCTTATTTCACTTAGCATATTATAAAAGTTTACCCATCTTATAACTTTTGTCAGTCAGGTTGTCCTTATTTTAGAATTAATATATAATATGCTTCTATAGAACATACTTGGCTTATCCATTTGTTTATCAATGTCTATGTGAAATATTTCCTTCTTTTGGCAACTTTGAATATTTTTGTTGTGAGCATCAGTTTCAAATCCCTCTTCCAGATTCTCTTAATGTTTTTGACTGTTTACTCAGAACTAGAATTCATCGGCAAGCTCCCTTTGCTAAGGAGTGTTAAGATATTTGCTTATGATAAGAGACATAGCGGCAGATTCCTGAAAGATAGCAAGAAATGGAGGAATAGGGAGAAGGAGCATGCAGCAGCCTTCACCTTAAGCAGCACAAGAGCCCATTGTGCATTTTCATCAAAGGAGTTCAGTAGATGGGGAGTCTTTGAAGGATGTGTTCAATTCAACACCCTCCACAGCCTTCACGAAAAACATATCCCAACCATGGGGTTGTTGGAGGAATGAGTGTGGTCATGTGTGCACACAAGGAGTGAGGAAATAGTATTGATTGTAAGTCACATTGCTTAGGTTTAGAGTTCACTTCTTTATTTTACTTTCTATACAACTTTAGGAAAATTGAATTCTCATAATCAAAGATCTGTGGGTCGTAATTATTTTCAGCCAATGATTTGGGGGCAGTGCTTGTTCACCAAGGGGCTGTTGTTACTGTGAAGCCTTTCCTTTATTCTGAAGAATTTGAAGCTTAAATGGTGATTTGGTGAAGATCCTGCAGTTGTTGATTGACAGAACAATATTTGAATTAAATTATAATGGTTGTAAAGAAAATGGTCTTTTCATTGTTTATAAATACTAAGGCACATCTAAAATCCAGATTATTATCTGTTGATTTAGTCACTCTTTTATTTAGTGTGCTAGATACTTTCTTGTAAACTTAACACAAGCTTTAGTCATTTGAGAGGAGAGATCCCCCAACTGATCTTATGCTTCCATAAGATTGCGCTACAGACAAGCCTGTGGAGCATTTTCTTAAATAGTGACTGATGGGAGAGAGTCCAGCCCTTTGTGGGTGCTACTACCCCTGGGCTGGTGGTCCAAAGTTCTATAAGTAAGCAGGCTGAGGAAGCCATGAAGAACAAGCCAGTAATCAGCACTTCTATATGGCCTCTGCATCAGCCCCTGCCTCCAAATTCCTGCCCTGTTTGAGTTCCTGTCCTGACATCCTTCAGTGACAGACTATGATGTGGAAGTGCAAGCCAAACAAACTCTTTCCTCCTCAAATTGCTTTTGATCATGGTATTTGATCACAGCAATACTAACCCTAACTAGGACATTCTCAAATGTTTGTTAAATAGCTATAAGGTAATCAAGCACTATGGTAAGTATAGGTAATGGTACTGTAAGAGGATGTGTCAAACACTAGGATGTAAGAAAGGAAAGCAAACCAAGGCTCAATCACATAAATGTATGAAATTTAGCAGACTTACTCTAGTTCTGGCAAAACCCGAGTAAGTGCTATTATGTGATTGTTACGAGCTGTTTTTTCTTGTATCACAAAGCACTTTTGTTTATTTTGATCTTGTTTCTATTCCTACCACCTCCTCCCTTCAACTCAACACTGCTTCAATGTTTGAAAGAAATTAATTTGCACAATCACTGCTTCTGGTTGCTCTAAGCAGTGTCTCATGGTGAGAGGTGATAAGTGGAGACCAGTGAGTGGAAAACAGCTGCTTCTCTAAACTCTGCTCCTTCCCTTAACCCTTCGCAGGCACAGGCTGCTTAATTAGTCAACTAGCACCTACCATAGGAACTTGAGGTGGCCCTGGGCCAGTCCCTGCAGCCCCACGTTATTTGTATTTTCTTTACTAAGCAACAAGCTTGCCAGCTTGAAGTGTCTGTGTGATATGTAAATGATGCCCTGAATCATTTTTTATATTCATCCCACTTGGCGCTGCAAAAGCAGTTTCAGGGCTGTCATCTCTGCTGAAAGAAATCAAGCCTCAGATGTCAAGGAAGATCCTCAATTGAATTCGGAAAAGCTGGGTATTTTCTTCCTGGCTCTGCTGATTTACATCAGTTTGTTTGATTTATCTGTGATGATGTAGAGGCCTGTGCTGCAGTTCTCACCTTGCAGAACGTGAGGCTAATTAGCCTCCAAGGACACAAGCTTTTGAAAACATTGTGCTGGCTGCAGTTGGAGCTGTGAGGGCTCAGGTGTAGAGAACACTGATGCAGCAAAATGTGTGAAGGGGACTTGCTGGATACAGGCCCGGGAAAGAAAGCCAGGAGAGGTAATGGCTTCTTCTCTCTTTTAGAAAAGGAGTTCTCCTGGAAAGAAGAACATATCTCAACAACAGGATATGCCTTCTAAGATTGAGACCTGAACCTAGATTAGGGCTCCCAGGATCTGGCTTGTGCATCACAGGGGATTTCCGGGCTGCCAACACTTTGAACCTAGGAGTTCCACACCCTTTGGGAGGATGAATTTGCAAAGGGTCAAAGCACTTCAGATGAATAAGTTGCAGAAACACTGGAGCAATGCCACCTTTTTGTAATTCCATTACTGTACAGATGGTGTCCTGTAACGTCATGACTTTAGCACTTAATATTTTACCATGGTTTTTATATGCTTCAGTTAATCTTACCAATTAGATGTTAAGGTTTACAACGAAATGGATTGAGATGCAGTTGTTTCTTTCCCCAGGTGTGGACATGTGGCAGATACCCCTTAAATCCTTAGTTCTTGATAAGCTGTTCTATATGGTTATAACTCTAGGACTTCACCTTCTGCACATGTACCACTGACTGTGGACTTGTTTGACTTTATTTTGGGTTAATCAAAACCAGCACCATGCCCTTTACAGGTTTTGTTGGACATGTCCATAGGATAGGTACAAGACCCTTTTTGGACATACACTGAACTGTTATCACATGGCTCAGACACCAGCTTTGGGCAGTTGTTAGCAGTATAAGGCTGGAAATAGGAAACATTCTGGATTTCTCCTATGCTGCACAGAGCACTTTAGATGGAGAAAAGCAGATGCATCATTTAAGAATACGTGATCTGTGTGTTATCTGGCATTTCCAGTGTAGCCTTTCCTTACCACAGCATACCAGAATTGTTTTCTCAGGGCTCCATGTGCTGTTGCTAGAAGATGATGGCACTGGGACCTTCACCATGGCAACTGTTTCCAAAGGTGGCTGTTTTACATCAACAGAAAGGATAAGAGATCTTAGGGATAAGGTGTGCAAACATTTGTCTCCAACAAATATGGGCATTTTCATCTGTAGTACTGAATTATATGGGGATGTTGGGTATATGACTGAAGGTGGATAAATATTTCCCTTTTGTACATCAGAAGATCATTGAAAAAAGCATAGTAGTATAGTGATATTTTATTTGTGCTGAAATGTGATTTTATTTGTATGTTAATAAGTAAAGTTGCCTGGGGGTCAGAGCTAATAGCAAGCCATTTAGCAGAAGTCTGGCAGTGGTAGCACATGCCCTTAATCCGATCACATGGCAGCCAACGTCTCTGTGTGTTCAAGGACACAGCCAGCATGGAGACACACACCTTTAATACCATTACAAACCACAGAGACCTGGAGGTCTGTATAGACAGGCAATGACAAGGAAGTCATGTGGTTGGGTTTAGAACCAATGAGAAGGCAGAACAGAAAGGCAATAAAAAGACGGGTCACACAGGAGAAGGCCTCTCTCTCAGGGGAAGGACGGCAGCGACTGGTAAGCTAAAGGCTATTCGCTAGTGCTCTGACCTCTTGGGCTTTTAACTCTTTATTTGACTCTGTGTTTCTTATTTAATAAGCCTGTTTAGAATTACATCTACATAGTAGGACTCCTATAATTTTTAAATACTAGGTTACTTGAAATCTCTCATGATAGGATGACTTCTAAATGATTATTTTCTTCAAAGTTTATTTATTTATGTGGTGCTCAGTGCTCTAGCACAGCCATATCTCCAGCTCTCAAGAGCACATGCAGAGGTCAGAGGACAACACTTTGGAGTTGATTACCCTTTCTCCCATGTGGGCCCTGGAGATCAAACTCAGGTCATCAGGCTTGGCAGCAAGGGCCTCCCCCATGAAGCATCTTATTTTCTGTATTTGGCATAGTTGTGTGGGACGGAACAGGTGACATTGTTGAGGAATGTTAGAGAAGAAGACATTTTTCTCCTGAGAACCATGATTTAGAACATAGGGTCCTGTATATCTTTTAACATGTGTCACTTTAAAGTCAGCAAGAAATGGCAGAGAGGAGTACAGCTTGCCTAGCCTTAATACACGTTGATAGTTCCTAAAACTGATGATTTTCTAGATTAGTTACTGTTCTTGTCACTGAGACAAAGTACTTGGCCGAAGCAACTCTGTGGAGGAAGATTTATTTTAGTCCATGGTTTGAGAGGGCAGGGATTGTAGAGCAGTGGAAATGCGTTCTGGTTGTGGCAGTGGGGTATGAAGTAGCTTGTCACATCTTCTTGTGTTTTTAGGAAGCAGAGATAGATCTGGGTTGGAAGCAGGGTTCACCTATAAACCCCAAAGCTTTCCCCACAACAATGTATTTCCTCTGGTTAGGCTGTACCTACCCAACATACCATAAGCTTCCAAGACAATATCACTAACTAGGACTATGTTTAAATATGTGAGGCTGTGGCAGACATTTCATACTCAAACCATAACAATGATGATTGTTGTGCTCTAGTGGATGTAGTTATAAAATATATGGTCATCATCTTCCACCTGAAAAAAAAAAAAAGGACTTAGCTACAGGTGTATTAATAGAGCCTTTTGCTATTTAGCATTCTTTCCTCAGACTCGAAGCTAACATGAACTCATGTCATAAAAGAACAGTACAAGTGTGACTGTCTGGTGTTTTTCCAGCTGCCTCTGGGTTACTGTTTCTAAAGCCAGCATCAGGGATCGATTGTAACTGTTTTATAGGGACTCAGAGGCTACCTCTCCTCTCCTCTCCTCTCCTTTCCTCTCCCCCCCCCAACCTTCTCCTTTCTTTTCTGCTGCTGGAAACAGCATGACCATCCATTGGGTTTTCTACTGAACAGTAGAGGACCAGGCCCTGAGAAAAGCTTTGAATCTCAAGCAGAAGGACATTGGGGATGTTCACCAGAACCACTGCCAATGTTTTGTGTCCTTTGTAGACAATAGCAAGAAGCCATGATCTTTTCTTAGAGGAAGGACTTTTTAAACTAAGTCATGTACATATATATGTCATTTAAAAAATGAATGTATTTATATACATATACAGGTGTATATGAATATGTATTTATTTAAATTAGATCATAATAATTGTATGCATTTAATAGTTTATATAATGCTCTCTATATTGTTCTCCAGAGAGACTGTCTATAGAAAACTAGATAGTCTATATCTGAACTAGTTATTTTATCATATTCTGACCAACAACCCACAGTTTCTTTCATAACAATAGTTTGGTTGTTACAGTCAGAACTTACATTTATTGTAAAACGATAGTACCATGTTAATAATTCATGTCAACCTGCAGTTTTATGACTTCTTTGCCATAGATACATTTACAATTTTTCCCTAAACTTGCAAATTATAGTAGCAATAGCTAACATTTGAAAGACATTTCTCAGGTAGCAAGTTGATACCTTTCAAGACCTGTATCAGGATTTGCATATTAGTTTACCTAGCATCCAGTAGGAAGTCATCTCTCATAATTTACCTTGTTTATTACCAAGGCTATTAACAAACCTGATCTTCCATCATGGTGAGGTACTGTCCTCATAGCATCCACACTCTGGGGGAGTGAAAAAAAGAACTGAGTTCTTTCCATATGAAAGGTTTTAGATGGAGCTTCAGAAACTCAGAACTCATTGAGAGGTGGTGGCAGTCAAAGGAGCAGGCATAGAGAGCAAGTTGTGGTAGAGGAAGACATCCAAGAAGCCCTGCCTCTAGGGACTGGCTTTGTTAGTCCTTAGAAACTTTGTGAATGGGGCTGAATGGAATGTGTTCTAAATGGTTTTACTTGCATATTAAAGGAAAGTATGAAGCCAGGAAGCTTTAGACTTGGCTGTGAATGTTTGGGTTACAAAAATACATCCAGGTTGGCTTTCTGGCCCACTGTCACTTGGATTCCAGGGTCAGAGGCTTGGCAGGAAAAAAGAAGCAGTACCTACTGCAGGTGTGTGCAGAGGCCAGCAGGTGTGTGCAGAGGCCAGCAGGTATGCAAAAAGCCACAGCTGAGACTGAGAAGGAAAGGCCACTGGTTGCAGCATCTAGGGGACAGAGGTGGCAGCTGCTGTTAAGCATTGGCTGCCCAGAGCTCACAGATCCCTTCTGAAGGAGATCTGCTTTGTGCCTCCAGCAGAATGGTCCCAGCAGGAATGTGAGGATGAAGCTAGCAATTCAATCCTTTCTGGAAAGACCATGAATCCAGGTTTTTATGAGAAGTTTACCAGAGGATTTTTTTTTATAACTTAAATAACTATACAAGTTTATATTAATTAATTTATCCTTTGGCAATCCAGACATGTGTATAATATATATTTTTTTATTCTCATGTCTGTCCTCTCTTATCTCTGCCTCACCCCTGTCACTTGACATCTCTTAAAGTTCCCTTTTTTTTTGTTTTTGTGAAAATTTTTATTAGTTCTTTTTTTTAAAATTCATATCCCTCTCTCATCCCTCCTCCTACTCCCCCTCCTCCCATCCCTTACCTCCTCCTCCACCAGGGTAAATCTCCCATGGTGGGGGATAGCTAAGCCTGGCACATTCAGTTGAGGCAGGACCAAGCCCTTCCCTGCTTTATTAGGGGTGAGCAAGGTGTCCACTCATAGGTAATGGGATCCAGAAAGCACCAGGGATAGATCCTGATCACACCGCCAGGGGCCCGGCAAACTGACCCAGCTACACAACTGTCTCCCGTGTGCAGAAGGTCTAGTCTGGTCTCATGCAGGTTCTACAGCTGTCAGTCTAAAGTTAGTGAGTTCCTTTGAGCTTGGTTCAGTTGTCTCTGTCCAAGCTGGACCATCCTGTTCCCTCATGTTCTCATCCCCCATCCCCTACCCTCTATTGTACCCCCCCCCAATTCCCACTTTGCTCATCGGGATCTCCTCAGTTTCCTTTTCCCAAGGTGGTCTGTGCATCCCTGTTTGGGTCCTCCTTGTTTCCTTTTTTGTTGTTTTTTTTTTTTTTGAGCCACAGAGTTTAACCAGGGTCACCTGCTAGTTACAGGTTTGAAAAGCTGCAGTGTTGCCTAGTGGGTACCTCAGTGGATACACAACTGAAGACAACGACTCTGCCACCATCAAAACCCATTTGTAGTCAATAGTTCAGTAGGGATGGATACAGCTCATGAGCCTTTTGCCATCTATGACTATGTGCAGACAGGTTTAACTTGTGTAGGTCCAGTCAATGATCAGTTTTCACAACTGATTTAACTGTAAAAAGAGAAGCAAAGGTAAAAGAGATGGGGCAATACGTGAGAAAAAGCATGGTGTAGGTCAAAGAAATCTGTCTGAGTTGTACTCTACTTTGGGAGTTCTTGTCTGTGTCCCCACAGCACACTTTCCAGCTAAGGTAGGGTGGGTCATGCTAATTCACTAACAGTATCAAAATATGACTAGGTATTTGAATGGTAATTGGTAGGTAATGGACTTGAACATTACTCCTACATAATTTTACTGTGGACTTGACTATTTTGATGTAGCCCAGATGGCTATAGATTATTGTAGAAATAAAGTAAATAAACCATGAAAGTCAATCATTTTTAACCCTCCACACTACCACTTAAGCAAATGTACCAAGAGATGGCAAATACTTACTATTCTGTGTGGCAGGGTTAGTGATTGCCTGTTCTAAATATGTTCATAGAATTGTGTTGAGCCTTTGCTCATCAGTAAAGAGAATTCTTTTCTTGCAAGCGTTTTACATAATGTCAGCTGTTTTCCATTATCAATAAAGCATGTATCCTTTATAATATACAGAAATACCATTGGTTTTCATTTGTCTTCTTTGCATTTTCCAACATAATTTTCTCTTTAACTCTGGCTTGCCTTCTCAGCAAGCAAGAAATTTGAAATGGATTTTGGGCATTTTTTATCAGGGGAGTTAATCTCTCTCTGAGATCTAAAAATGACTCTGCACAGAAGCACATATGCACACTTTCACAATTACACATGGACTCCTCCAAGCGAGGCTGTCTTAAGTAATTAAAGATAATGTGTATCAAGTGTTAATTTCAAAATCACTGTGCTTTTCTAAATGGTGCACAATTATTAGGCAAGCAGCACAAATATCATCAAGCTATGAGGATGCCCTTTAACCACAAGCTTTAACATTTTTTTTCAGGCTTCCATTTGTTTATTAATTATGCATAGATCTCCATACATTCACCATATGCCTGAATGAGTGGGTATGTGCCATGAAATGAAGGTTACCCAAGTGAGTTCAGGAAAGTCTAATATCTGGATTTAGTCTTTTCTTGAAACTATTTGCTTATTTATTTACATTCTAGTAACAGAAACATTATTACAATGGAAAGCTTGGGCTCTGGTCATTTGCTATAAACATACTTCTCAGGAAGATAAAAATACCTACAGCTATTCATACTGCAAATTAAGAGCCTGTGATTTCAGGATGCAAAGTAAACCAGACTGCTAAAAAATAATTAAAATGGAAAAAAAGTATAATTTTCCACCCTCACCTATTTTACTAGCAGCTAGGTTGTCACCGTTTGCTCCAGGTCTTAGGAGGACGAGCAGCGACACTGTGACAGTCTGAAAGTGGATGAATGGATGAGGCGGCATGTGAGCAGCTGCTGCTTTGCTCCAGGAGACTTACTATGTACTTTCAACACAAGAGACTTTACAGGGATGTTCATAGTAAAATTTTAATAAATAACTATGTTTGTCATGTCTTGATTGAGTGTCTTTAAGAGAAATAACTATTTTAGCATTTGAACATAGTATATAATTAGAGAAATTGAGGGAAAGTATATTATTCCTAATAAGAATTCAGGAGCATTTGAGTTTTCAAATACTTTTAGGATTTCTGTCACATGGCATGTATATAAATAGTATTAGAGAGGATTTACTTGCATGGAATTCCTATGCATAAAACATTTTCCCATGGTACTACAAAAAAGCTAAGCCCTGGACTTACTGATAAAGCCATCAATGACACTTGAAAGTGTGCATTGAAAGTCTTGTTTAAACACTGCTGGTCTCAGGAATCTACCCTGATGGTTGCAGATTTAGTAGGTCTGGAGGTGTGGGTAGAGAATTTCATTAAAAGCAAGATTCCTAGTGTGCCTAATGCTGTCAGTTTATAGACTACAGTCAGAAACCCTTGGCTCCAGAACAAACCCCATCTTATCAGGATAAAAAGTATTTTACTTAGAACCACACTTGGTTAGGGCTCAGAACAAATAACTAAAGGTGAGTACTGTTGAAAGCCATCAAAATGCCAAAGCACTTACTGAAAGCAATTCTCGTGGCCACCTCCAAGTAGGAGACAATGTATGTTTTGGTTACAAAAACAGTCATAACCAGCACAGATGCTTTCATTGAAGCCAAAGACATGTTTTCCCTTATTAACAAAATCTATTGCTTTTGGTTCTTATTATTTTGATATTTACTGCAAGCTGCAGGAAAATGTAATGGAATTCAGCTACTATCACAAAAGCTACTACTTGGGAAAGTCAAGGACTTTTCCGAAGGTCAATCCATGGTTTATGAAGTCTTGGTGATATTTTAGCTTTTGTATATATATATATATACATTAGCTGCTTCCTACAGTAACTTTCTTATAATGCTATGCATGCTTCCAAGAACTCCTAACAGTGCATTTATCTAAAATACCTATCAAGCATCCAAGGCCAAATGATCTCCTAAACTAAGATAATACACTTATGTATTATGTATGATAATACACTTATGTAACACCTGTCTCCTAGGTCAGGCAATAGCTTTATTTCTTGTGCAAGTTAGGGTGAGACCCTCCTTCCTTACAGCCTTACTAATAGACTCCTAATTTCCTACCTAACCACTTCTAGGAATGCAGATTGAGCACATAAATTTCCTTCTTGACTAACCCACCATTAGCACTCATTTGGGTTGTAAAAGAAAGCCTGAGGGCCACTGCCTGAGGAAAATTCTTATCTGCCTTTATGACCCTGTAAGAATTCAAGCCTGGTGACCTTGCTCTGCCAGAGGATCACTATGGCTTGGGTTTATAACTGAACACCTCAGAGACTGAGGGGAACTGAGGTCTAAGGAGAAGGAAGACAGGATATTGAGGATTTTGGCTGGAGAGGATTTTTAACTGGAGGTCAGGATGGAAGATGAGGAAGAGTCAGAAGGGAAAGTCCTAGATGGGTAAGAATGAGATGAGAAGGACCTAGATGAGACAGAACTAAGATGAGAGAATTAAGATAGAACCTAGAGGGGACAACAGATAAAGGTAGAGACAAATCAGGCAAGAAAGGAACTAGGTTTGAGTACAGAACTGTAGCTGTGCAGACAGGATTTTATCCCAGAGGAATAAAGTAGATGGACAAAGAGCTTGGTTTACTTAGATTCATTTCCAGAAAAATAATCATGCTGTTCATAGTTTCTCTTCTGAGCCCCTGGGAAGTATATTATTAAGGCTGGTCCTTTAATAATATACAAGAGATATTTAACAGCCTTAAAATTTTACTGTGTTTGAATTTTGCTATCCATTTAATGTTCATTGCACATTATCTGCTTTTCTTGTTCCAACAGGTGGAGGGACAGTAATTTTATTCTTTTATTTATTCTGTAGAAACATTTAACATTAGTGTTCTTTTTTTTTTTTTCTAGCTTCACATTATAACCATTTTGTTTAGGGAAATATTTATTTTCTCCTAGAAATACTTTTAAATTATCCTATTCTCTAGCAATAAAGTAACTTTTTGGAGCCCTGAAGTGACATTATGTATGGCCATAGGTCACACAACAAAGAAGAAATCTCATTGAAGGGGGCTGGATAGAAAGTTAGAGTTGCCATGGCTTCAGCTCTATTCAAACATAATCTACATGGCCAACACAAAAAGAACTCAAAAGAACTCAATGGTGTTTTTGTAGACCTTTGTCACATATTGCTTTATTTGGGCATTTTTTTTTAATCTTAGTGGTCTTTTGTTTGTATATTGTGGTTTCTAATTTTGTGTTTTGTGTTTTTCTATGTGTATATCCGTATGTGTATGTGTGTGTTGTGCTTTTTAAATTTATTTTTTATTCTGTTTTTTTTTCTTCCTGTTTGTTTTCTAAAGAGAGATAGAAAGCAGACATGGAGTAAGAGAAGTAGGGAAGGAGGGTCTCAGAGGAGATGAGGGGGAAGAAGTGAGGAGGGTCTCAGAGGAGATGAGGGGGAGGATGGTGAGGAGGGTCTCAGAGGAGATGAGGGGGAGGAAGTGAGGAGGGTCTCAGAGGAGATGAGGGAGAGGATGTGAGGAGGGTC
>CABHPP010146187.1:20244-34752 GCA_902168425.1 Peromyscus attwateri
GTGAGGAGGGTCTCAGAGGAGATGAGGGAGAGGATGTGAGGAGGGTCTCAGAGGAGATGAGGGAGAGGAAATTGGAATCATAATATACTGCAGGAAAAAATGTTTCAATAAAAAAATGAAAAAAATCTATTAAATTCCAAGTAGTGATATCTGAAAACTGCAGAATATGTATTTACAAGCCTAATTTTTCAGAATTTAGAACTGAAAAATGTTTTGGCACACATGCTGCATATTTTCCTCCATTCTCTTGGATTCAAGCCCATCTTTAGCAGAAATTATTATTCTAATAACTTACATCTTTGCAAGAGTCATCCAAGTAGCTGCAATCAATTTGCGAGAGATAGTGAACAAAATAAAACCAACTCATCATCCTTAAATGGATTCCTTCCATGATTGGCAGAGACTGCCAGTCAGCTCTTCTGTGCAGGCATTATGTGGTTTTATTTTTCTATTTCTTACAATTAACTTTTATGATATGTGAAACTATTTGAGGTGATTTTTATATCCCAAGGGAAGAGCATTAATATTATTTGTCATATATGGATACAGGAAGGGGAGTAGTCTCTAGCTTAAACTAGTTTTTTATTTTATTTTATTTTACCCATGAGAATATTGAATCATTTTTTTCTATAATCACAAAATTAGGTGGTATGGTAATATTGGGAAGACAAAATAAAACACAAATACTTTAGCTAAACTGTGGGTTGAGTTACATGTAGATTCCATGTCTTCTCAATGATGCCTTACTTTGGCCATCCACAAGAGTAGGGCCACAAGATGGGTTATAAAATTCTAATTGGACATGATATTAAATTCATTAAGGTGTAATGCCTAAGCTAATTCAGCACACTTGTGTCTGGTTTTCCTCCTGCATTTTGTATCTTCTCCAGCACAGTTGGCACCAGGGTATGGGAAATGGAAAACTGAGGCTTTACTATGTGAGTGAGAAAGATGACAAAAAGAGAGTTCTGTTGAGAAGTGAGAAAGGATGTTGTGTTTTCAAATGGTGATTGTCAGAATACTAACATGACCCCTCAGATTGCTGTCAATAACCAACTGTCCAACCACATGCTGCCCTATGCACTACTCTGATGGTGTTTCCCAGGTAGAATTAAAATTAAAGATCCAGACAGGCATATTTTCTGTAAGCTGATTTATATGACCCCATGAAGCAGAGAATCACATTGAACTGAAGGAAACTGAGAGTTTGTTACAGATGCGACAGAAAAGGAAGCAGGAGAGACTCCGTGAGATGAGCTTCCCTGCCCGGCATGTTGATGAATGATGGAGGTAGCACTCATGGGCTAAGGGGCTAGTGGACTCTCAAAGCTGAGGACCAGCCCAGATGATAGTAAAGAACAGAGGCCTCGTCATGCAGTCACCAGAAACAGAACATTCAACAACCTGAACAGATTTAGAACTATGTTCTTTCCAGAGCCGTCCAGTTAGAAATCAACCAGTTGAAAACTTCAGTTAGTTCTTAGGAATGTTGGATTACAGAAAGTAACTGAGCCAGAATCAACTTCTGACTAAAAGAATGGTAAGAAAATAAACATGAGTTTCTTTAAGCTAGTAGTCAGTCGATTGTTAATTGTAGCATAAAATGAAGTAAGGAGAATGAACTTGTGGCAAGCCTGTTAGAAGAGATGGTACTTGGAACATTCTACACATCACTCTGTCCATTATGTTTTATTATAGTCACTTAGATCAAAAATAACATTTTATTGAACTTCATGTCCCTAATTAGAAGCAATGTGGATTTATTTAATAGCACTTACACACAGCTCAGTTTTTCTAAGCACTTTTTATGATTTATGTATCAACATTTAAATCCCATAACTGATTCTCTTTGGTCAGTTTCATTACTATCCCATTTTACTGATAAGGGAAAGGAGGCATGGAGCATTAAGGACTTGCTTAGTTCACACTGCCAGTAAGTAGGAGAGGCAGAATTTCAATCCAGGTAGCCCATCACTGTTCTGTGTTCTGTCTTCTAATCAATGAATGGCATGCGGAGTTTCAGCATTTGCAGGTTTTGAAGTTCTCTCTGTTTCACAAATTCATCACCTGCCAGCAATATCAGGCTTCTAAATTTATGCTTATGACTCTGCCTATGACGCTGCCAACCACTGTACACTGTCACTGGGAAGACATCTTTGAAACATTAAGCTCTGGATTGCTAGGTGTCTCCATAAATTGCACCATACTAATCTCTTGCATGTATCTTTGTTTTTTCTGTGTCCTCTCTCAAGTAGGAAAGATTTTGAAGTATCAGAAGCCACATGAGGGATTTGTCTTTTAGAACTACTGTTTTTTTAGTGGGTAGGGATGATAGGCATAGTATATGTGGAAGAATGGAAATGAGGCCTGGGAATGGAGTTCATTGATAAAGCCCTCCCTGCCATCCAAAAGGCCCTGGGTTCCATTCTCAAGAACTGCAAATAAATAAAAAAACTTAAACATCCCTAGAAAATTGATACTGCTTACAGCTGAGTATATTTTAAGCATTTTTATTGTTTTCTATTGTGTTTTTCTTTATAGTCTTAAAGCAGTTTATCTGTCATCCTTTCCTAAGAGGATGTAAGAAAGGGCAACAGGATAAAGAACAATGATTCCTGGGATCATAGGAAGAATTACCAATTTGCTTTATTCCAATATATATTATTATATTCAGTAATTAGAGAGAATTAAAAGAAGAAGAAAGAGAATGGAGACTGAAGAAAATCAAGTATGGATGGGAACAGCTGGGGTGAGAAGGAGGGCTTCCTTCAAACAGCAAACTCAGGAATGAAGAAGACGACACATCTCACGAGGAAGAAGAGGAGCAAGTGTGGAAACGTGTGCTAGCCTCTGCCTTAGCCACTGCCTGCCACAGGGAAGCTTGTATTCTAAGCACAGCATGGGCTGAGGAAAGGCCTAGACAACTTGGTGTTCATTGTGGACAGTGGCAAACAGGTGACTCGGTGATAGTCTGCATTGAAAAAAATGTCCTATGAACAGAGTTCCTTGTAACAAGTTCTGTCCTGTCTCCCTCTATTTCTTTTATTTTGTAAGATTGCCACACATCATTTGGAGGACATATTGTGATTAATTCTGTATTGGTAGGATGAAGGCTCAGAGTCGGAAATCAAATGGAGTTACAAGGAACAAAGAAAATTATATTTTCTACTTTATTTCCCAATATTATGCTTTTCCACACATACAGTATAAAAATAAGATTGAAGTATCAAATGATTTAAATTAATTTACATAATCAAGGAGAAGCAATTGCTTTAGAGAAATGGATGTCAAGTTGCATGTTATTGAGTGGTTGGGGAGGATATTGTCAAGAAATCGTGACAACCTGAAACCTGAGTTCAAAGCCTGGAAACCCCATAAAATGCCAGATGCTGTAATGTGCACCTGTAATTCCAGTACACCTCAAAAAATGGGAAATGGAGACAGAAAGTCGCTTGGAAGCTCCAGGCCAGTCAGTCTTACATATACAGCAGTATCAGCAATAGCAACAGCAGCAAACACGAGCACTCTTATCTTTAAAAAAAATTAGAAATGAGAGATCAACTCAAGAAAGTAGTGTTCTGACTTCCACAAGTACACTCACTCCCACACACACCTCCACACATGTCACACATACACTCACATACATGTCACATGCAATCACATACATGTCACACATATACATGTCATACACAATCACATATATGCCACACATATACATGTCATACACAATCACATATATGCCACACACCCGAGGAATTGTATGCAAAATCAACACATATATGGAGAAATGGTAATCATAAGGATGTCTTATAGGAACTCTTGAAATTTAGACCAACACCTATGGTGTCTCCACAGGACTGGACTAGGCCCACTGCATAAGCAAGGGTCTTTCTTATGTTCAGGTCATTGATACATTTGGAACTGAGTGCTGCACAAGGTGAGATATAGGGATCTTCTTTCATTCTTTGGTGTGATATCCAGTTTTGGTGATATCCAGTTTTCCAAGTGAGAGTTGTGAAAACTGCTATATCTTCTCCAATGTACAATTTGGCATCTTTATAAAAAAAGTCAAATAACTGTAGTTGCATGAACTTCTACCTGGGTCCTTTACTCCATAAACTTATGTGTCGATTTCTGTGCCAGTACTGTGGATGACTATGACTCTGTAGTATAATGTGAAATCAGGCTTGGTGATAGCTTTCATTATGTTCTTTTTGTTCACTATTGCTAACTACAGAGAGGGACTCATGGCCATCAAATATGTGAGATATAAGTTATAGACATTGAGCCTACTCTTACCAAGTCACTTACACCACACCCTCCAAGGCTCGATAAACACCAGAGAAGAAAGATCAGGAAGTGCATTAGAGCTGGAAAGCGGGGCAAAGAGCTACAAAGCACCATTCCCCAGACTTGACACACCTATTCTGATCATTAAGTTGCATAAACTGTAGTTACCAACATTGATTCTACATTAGATCAGCCCAATTAAAAATCAATGAAGGAACAGAGCAGGGTTCACAGACTCCTGCTCTGTTCCTCTGAACTATTATCTATCAATAGATTCTGGAGGAGGAAAAATCATTGTCTTTAGTTGTATACTCTCTGCTCATTCTACCACATTCCAAAGTATAGCTTCAACCCCACAGTCACACAGATGGCCCAGGTTAATCTTGATGGGTAACAAAATAAAACAAGTAGATATGAATAGTCGATATGCAAAGTGTACATATGTAAAATTATAAAAAATAATAAGAAAAATTAAAACCCATAGCTACGCCATCCTGAGAAATAGTCTCCTCTACCATTGACATCAAAAAGCCAAATAACACAAAGTCTACTTTGTGTTTGAACACTGCATTCAAGAGAAGCATGATGCAGGAAACCCCTGTGAGGGAGCTACACAAGTGGAAGAGGGTGGCAGGGCCTTTCTTCCAGTGGCCTTACCCTCCCTGGGAGGCCACACTTCTGGAACAGCTCTCTGGTGCCGAAGAATGTATAACAGATCATCCCAGATGCTCCAATGAGTGTTTTTACCTGTTTCCTAGTTTTCTAAAATAAGTCACAAAATAGCTCCCGTTTTTCACCTCTCAGGCTTGAGCTGCTTTCCAGAAAGGACATAAAAGGTTGCATCATTCAATCATCTGTGTATCTGCATTAAGTAAAGATGGACAAGTGGGAAAAGTAGGGGAAGGTAGAGAAGGAAGCTCCTTGAGAGACCTGTGACTTTGAAGGGTTACAAACACTTTGTGTATATTCAAGTTCTAGCAAATGTTCAGAAACATCCAGGGATCCCAGACACCTCCATCCAAACTTTTGAGCCTATTATTCAATGACATTATAGTGTGTATGCATGCCTGTGTGCATGTGTGTTTGTGTACATGTGTGTTTACATATGTGTATTTATGACTGTTAAGTGCTACATACATATATATGCCTTAACAGTTATAAAAAAAATCAATACAATGTTTTCTAACACATAAATGCTTCTTGCTTTAATTTTCAGGATTTACTCAATATTATACATGCACATTGAGTTTTTTGTAGAGGATTGGATATTTCACAACGGTTTAAACTGCATCTGTCTATGGGTAGGCAGTTCTTACATCTTTATCTCTCACTCTGTCTTCCTTATGCCTACAAAACAAACATCAGGGTTTATCTTATTCCCCAACAGTCTCTTCACTATTCTATTCATGCAGGTTCTCTAAAGTAACCCTCACCCTCCTTCCTGTCTTTCCTCCACACCTCACACTGCACCCTCAGTAGATCTTGTGCTTTATACAAAAACTTGCTCTAGAATTCATCTGTTTGGTCTTGACTACAGATGTTTTCAGCATAGCATCCAGACTGTGGACCAGGAGCCCATTTTCCCTCATCCTACTCTCCACATATCTCTATGCATGTTTTAATACTTGTATATTACACTTTACTTGTTTTTATGGTGATAGATGTGTTTTAAATCACACAGTTTCCAAGATTTCCATCTATTTGTGCCCAGTGTTCTAAAGTCTAAATGGTGAAACTGCCCTATAATGGTCCAAGAAGCTGGCATTAAATACCCAAACTGTTTCTGTTACAAGAAGTTTTTCAAGCAGAATTTTTTTCTAAACTTACATATGTGAGAAAAGATCTTTTGGTGAGCAGTAGAGAGTAAAACATGAACTCCTCAACTGACGTTGACATTTTCCTTCTTTTTACTAGGGTAGGATATGATACACATAGGTAAGATTACTGTTGCCAAAGGATCCTAATGAACATATTAATATTTATAAGGAGGTCATTAGAGTATTAAAACTAATTTGAAAGATAATGCTGTGAGAAAATTTGCCACTGAATTCTTTTCCAGGCACCAATTTAATTTTTAACCTGTAAAAAAAAAGCACATCTAATAAATTCCTTCTTCTAAAGAACAATGAGTATAGAGCTTCCCCAATCATTTCAATGATGTGCTTATGAGTGGATTGGGGAAAAACACTCTTGCTTTCATAGATTACCATTGTTTACTCAACAGCCAGGACATAAAGAATAGAATTTGAACAGTATGTGCTGCACTCTAGCTATAACATGCCTGTTTGAAATACTCATCTTGGAAAATGGTTCAAATAAAGAAGAAAAGTGAGGCTTTGGAGATAAAAGGCAACTCATTTCAGACATACATGACAGAAGTGTTAAAATAGCTTCAAGCGTTATTTAATTATTGGTCCACTGAAATTATGTATTACAATAATAGCTGTTGCATGCAGTATCATTATTTTAAATTATTGGTGATATAAACACATTTTTATGACTACATAAAAAAGTAAATTTCTTTACCAGGGACTATTAAAAGTAGTACTATCCTATATATATTTTGACCCATATTGGAAGTAATTGTGTATCTGACTATTAAACTTTTTCTTGCCACAGTTTTGATCAGATGACTATGAACAAAAGATCAAAGGGTGCTGCTTCCAATATATGTTATTCATCACTAAAATCAAGGTGATGTTTTTCTAACTTGTTTGTAGTGCAAATTGAATGCTTTCACACATCTGCAGTATCAGGTCTGACTGTGCTTGGAAAATAGACTGCTAGCCAACATCACTCTTATTTTTATTGGGCCCATTGCTTGCAGTTTCTGTGTGCATGTCTGTGTCTTTCCTTCCTCTACTGGGAAGTATTGCTTCTTTAGTTTTTAGCTGTATATCAATCACATGCACTTTAAGGCAGGGAACACATATTGTGTTTCCTGGCTCCTAGGACCACACTGAGAATATAAAAAAGTATTTGATTTAATTCAAGGTTTCAGACATTGAGGAAACACCAGATTAAGCCATTGTGTGTTTCAAACAAATTCTAAGCTCCAGTAGGCATCCCTGGGCCATAGTTCACCTCTTCTGCTTTGCTGACCTGCAGTGATGTTTAAAGAGGGACAGCATGGGTGCAGACATTCCAGCACCCTGTCCCCTGCAAGTCAGCTATGCTGGATTTGCCCCCAACCCCTGTGCTTATCTACTGACCTGCTGTTTTATATTCTACTTCCCAGGCTGCAGTAGCACTTTGGAAATATATTTATATTCATATTTTCCAAATTAAATGGAGACTTGCTGAAACTCTGAAATTATAATAATAACAATGTGGTAGGAAATATTTTTTCTTGACCATTTCACTCCCTTCAGGGCCTAGGAAAATACCCAGCAATCACAAAAGATAGACAGATATCCACAGGCTACTTATTTGGCATAAGTGGGCATTACAATAATAGTGTTAAGAATCTCTGTCAATTATTGATTATTTTCCAGGCCTTTAGAGATGTATTATGCATGTTATCTAGTTCATTTTCATAATAACACTACAAATGGATTACTATTGGTATTTAGTAGATGTTGGAATTCAGTTCAGAAAGGTTAAATCACTTGCCTAGAGTCATATGACTAATTAATATGAATACTTGGGACTTAGTACAGAGTCGAACTTTAAAGTTCATTTTTTTTTACCTTCTATGCTATACATATATTTGGAAGTAATTGTCTTTAAATATACATATAAGTAACAAAAATAATTTAAAAGGTAGAAGCCATGTATTTGAAAGAGATCAAGTAGGGGTTATATGGGAGGGTTTGCAGAGAGTAAAGGGAAGGGAGAAATGTTGTAAATATTATGCATGAGTGGTCTGTGTGTGTGTGTGTGTGTGTGTGTGTGTGTGTGAATGTGTACTATAGTGTATGTGTAGAGGTCTGAGGACTATCAGAGTCAATTCAGTCCTTTCACTATGGTTTCTAGGAGTCATTCTCAGATCATCAGGCTTCTCAGCAAGGACTTCTACCTACTATGAGATCTCACAGGTCCCTAAATAGGAACTTTAGGATTTTATTTCTTTTAATACTTTTACCCTTTATTATGTCTTCAATTTTATCCATTTAGATATATTTCTTCCTAATCACATGGGTGGCTACTGATATAAACTTCCTTAATTTGAAAGTTAGAACAATTAAGTAAAACCTGTCTTCTCTGAGCTCTATGACACGTGTTCCTATATGTAATTTTTGAAAACACTACAAGTCCAACAATGTTATACAAAAAAGGAACAAGCCTCTTTACTTGCAAAGGTAATTATTCTCCTTCTTTTGTCTGTAGCCGGCTTTACTGATTTTCGATTTATTCTTTGTAAATAAAAGCCATTGTTTTTCTTTAATGGATATATGCCTCTTTCATATTAATGACTGAGATCCAGTTTTGATATGTGAATAGTACCATACCACTCAACTATCACTTCCAATTATATCATAGGTTTGATTGTTCTTTCATAACTTCAACCCTATCTGAAAAATTTCAGCTTATATAATGCACTCTTTCTTCCATTTCAGACTTTCTATAAGATGTTGCAGTTCAGCATCCCAAATTCAATTCATGCTTGCTATTTCCATTTCCTAAGTCAAAGAACATCAGTTTTGCTTCTGACTTAAAACCTTTGAATAATTTCATTCATTCTTTCATCCAAGATGTAATTTTTTTCTTTAATTTTTTTGTACAATATATTTTGATCATTTCTTTCCCTACCTCCAACTCCTTATAGATCTTTCTTAGCTCCCTACCTACCAAACTTTATGCTCTCTCTCTCTTAAAAAAAATGCAAAGACCCAAAAATAAAAATTTAGACAAATGAAAAAAAAACCAGTAAAACAAAACAACAATACAAACAAAGAAACAAAAACCATGGATTTCATTTTGAGTTGGTCAATAACCCCTGGCCACGGACCTTCCCTGGACTGGGGTTGAAATGTGTAAAGACATTCTATTGGAGAAATCAGACTTTCTGTTTCCCAGAAAGTATCAATTGTAAATAGCTTTGTGGTCAGTGGTAAAGGCCCAGGTATACTCCCTGCCTCAGTAGTACTGGAACGCTGTCTGTTCTGAACTTGTGTAGGTCTTGTGCATGCTGCAACAGTCTTTCTGAGTTCATATGTGAATCAGTCCTATTGTGTAAGGAAAACAATGTTTCCTTGGAGTCATCCATCACTCCTGGATCTTACAATCTTTCTACAATCTCTTTTTTAAAGAACACTGAGTTATGAGGATGGGTTAAAGGAAAATATTCCACTTATGAGTGAGTGTTTCAAAGTTTCTAATTCACTGTATATTGTCCAGTTGTATGTCTGTGTGTTAATTCCCTTCTATTGCAAGAAGATTAGATTATTAATTAATAATATTAAATATTAAATATTAAATATATTAAATATTAAATATTAAATTATTATTAATCTAATCTCATGGGGGTTCTTAAATCCAATTTTAAAAATGTGCTTTGTTATTGCCATAACTTATATGCCAGTATTACTGGAGTATATCTTGTAAGAAGGTTGCTGCTGTAGGTTTCAGTATTTGTAGTGGGGCAATATTGATGATTATCTTTTCCCTGTGGTTAGGTGCACTGTGAATGCTAGTTATTAGGAGTGAAGTTTATAGTCAGGCACAAGCTCAACTTCATGTTTGATGACATTAAGTGTTATTTTCAGCAATAGCACTTTATAATGAGGTTGTGGAAAAGCAACTCATAGCTTTGACAAAAGTCTGTGATGGATGCAGAGTTACACGGGACACTTTTGGTCAGTGACTCAACAAGATGTAACATGTTCACCAATTTTAAGTTACATTATAGAGCTATGGTAATAAAAAAAGCATAGTACTTGAATAAAAATGGACACATAAATCAATCAAATATAATTCCATAGCTATGGACACCTGCTTTTTTATTTTTATTTTTTACAAAGAAGCCAAAAATAAACATGTAAAAAAACAGTCTTCAATAAATAGTGCTTGTCAAACTCAATGACTGCATGTAGAAAAATGAAAATAGATCCATATCTATCACTATGCAAAAAACTCAAATCCAAATGGATGAAAGACTTCAACATAAAGACAGATGCCCTGAATAAAAGAGAATGTGGGAATAGGCTTGAATTCATTTGCACAGAAAAGGATTTTTCTGAATAGAGCACCAATAGACACTAAGACCAACAACTAATAAATGGGAACTCATGAAACTAAAAAGCTTTTCTATGGCAAAAGACACCACAATATATATATATATATATATAGCTGCAGGCTATAAAATGAGAAAAATTATCAATTATACATTTGATAGAGTTAGTGTAATGAGCATAGTAAAAAAAATGCCTTTTAGACATGTAAAAAGGCAATAGTTTAGTCAAGATCCCCACTACACCCAAGGCTGTACCTGACAATGAGAACTCAGTGACATCACTCACTCAAGATAACTCAACACAGTCCTAGAACTCCATGATGCCCACTGGACGGTATATAAGCAAAAACAAAGACCAATGCTCTGCTTTGCACATTTGGAAAGATGTCACTTTGGTCTGCCCTGGGGCTGGAGAGTTTCCAACAGGATCCTGAACCTCAAACCAGAGACGTCTGTTAGATACTGGATCTAACCCGCAGCTAAGATATGTCACACAGGTGAGGAGCCTTGGGGAGACAGGCTTAGGACCATAGTTTGGGATTTAGAGTGTGACCCTTCTGTGATGACCCTCAACATAACAAAATATAACTTTTGTTATACTAACTACATGTATCTACCTTCATGCTCATGAGTTAGTACATAGATTATATAAAAAATAAAGACAAAACCAACTGAACACAAACAAATAATACAAGCAAAACAAAATAACATAATTAAAAACTGTGGTACATAACTAAACAGAGTTCTCAATAGATAAAATACAAATTGTTGAGAAACACTTAAATTTGAACATCCTTAGCCATTAGGGAACTGTAAATTAAAACTGCTTTGAGATATCCTCTTATCCAGCTCAGTATTATGAGGATCAGTATCAGAAATGACACTAAATTCTGTGAGGATATGTGGAAAGGGAAAGACTTACTTGTTTCTGGTGGTGGTTCAGACTTGTACAGCCACTATGAGAATCAGTGTGGTGGTTCCACATTAATGGGAATAGTTCATCTCAAGACCCAGCTGTGCTACTCTTTGTACACATACCCAAATGATTCCACATCCTTCCACAATGATGCTTGCTTGTCCATGTTCATTGTTGTTCTACTCACAATAGCCAGAAATTAGAAACCCTAATGCCCAACTGGTGAACAGATAATAAAAATGTGGTAAATTTACGTTTCAATATTTTATGTGTTACTAAGCCTAGATATTTATAATCTGTCTCCATCTCTTCCTTTTAATTTTCATGATCACTTACTTTGCTAAGAATTTTATCGTAATTCAGAGAACTAATATATCTGCTTTCATGTGGTTATTCCTGGGTCCTTTTCTCACAGATCTTAGATTTTTTCTCATTTTCTTTCCATATTTCTCTTTTTATTCTTTCCCCCAGAAAATGGCTTGCACTACTATTGAAGAATTTCTTGTCTCATATAAACATATATATATATATATACACACATACATATACTTCTTTGATTTTTATTTTTTAGGCACCTGTTTTAATCCTCAATAATTATTTAATTTATGTCAACTTTTACTTCCTTAGTATAAATCTTCTTTTGATGTATCAGATTGAATTAATCATGATACTGTAAAAATTTTTATACATAGTCTTTATGATAAGATGATAGCAAACTCTTGTTTTCTGACAAACAGAAGAACACTCCTCACATTATCTTTTGTGATACTGATGGCTATAGATTACCAGGTGCTCAAGAGGCATTTGCAAATCCTTATTTTATGTTAGCGAAAACTCTCAGAGGCAAGTGGATTCAAGGTCTCCCTTTATAGACAAGAAAGAGTGAGACTAAACTCCTTACCAAGGGCAGAATGCTTCTTAAATGGTGCTGAGGGACAGGAGACCAAGGTGACCTCTAGAACTATAATCAGTGCATCTCCGATTTAGATTTGAGCCTATTTGAGGGTACTCAGTTGTCTTCTGATCTACCCATCCCTATTCATGTTACTTCTATTGACACAGTCAATTAAGAAAAAAATGATTCTAGAAGATGCCAAATTTACAAACTGGCTCATTGATCAAAGTGTAGTAAATTACAATTTCCCATAATGAGACTTGAGAGAGTTAGGGATGATGGTTAGGTCCTCCACATACTTTATGCGTTAATTCACAGAGCAGTTGAAATGTCACCACCGACAGTTTTGACTAAAAGGGCATCCATATCACAGAGTCCAAACTCCTAATTTTATAGTAGAGGAAATTGAGGCTCACAGAGGTTAAATGACTTGCCGAAATGACTTGCAGTGAAAAATAGCAAGAAAAATTGGTATTTCAGATTATGTAGGTTGTGTTTGTGTGAGAGAGTGGGGGGTGGTTTCACAGAAATGCAATTATGCCTTATAGCAGTGGTATATTTTGAGAGCATGTGGTAAAAAGTACATAAAACCTCTGAAGTTCATCCAAAGAAATAAAATAAAAGCCATGGAGATGACAGAGAATCATAATGGTATATACAAAAGAGTGAAGGAAGTTTGGGAGCTAATTTATTCCTCATGGAAATTTCCCTTGTTAAAAAAAGATTTTGGAATAGAAGTATAATTTGTTTTGAAAACTGACCATTTGGTATTGTAGAGTCAATGGGTGTGTTCTTCCCTGGGTAAAACAATTTCTCCTACTGGCAGCATTTCTTTCTTGCTTGTAGTACTTTGTGTAGTGTTGAGGCCTCATTGTCTTTCCTCATGCACTTTGGCATGTCTATTGTTGTATCCCTGGAAACATACATGCAATTACCATTATACAGACTGAACAGGTTATATTTATGAATATACATACATTTATCTAACAACAATTAATGAAAAAGGAGGCCATGAGTTTGAAAGAGATTAAGGAATGGTTTGTATGTAGGAGGGTTTCCAGAGAGGTATGGAAAGGGTGAAATGGTGTAATTATATTATGATCTCAAAAGGAATAATAATAAAAATTTAGTAAAATGTATACTTTTTGTGTTGAGGTGGTATTAAGCACATCATTTCTTTTTGTTTATTAAGAAATTTTTATTCATTTTACATACCAACCACTGATTCCCCTCTCTTCCCTTCTCCTGCCCCATCCCTAGCTTGCCCCTCCTAACCCAACCCGTATTTCCTCTTCCATAAAGGTAAAGCCTCCCATGGGAAATAAGCAGAGCCTGGTACATTCAGCTGAGGCAGGTCCAAGCCCCTCCCCTGTACAAGGCTTGTGCAAGGTGTCCCACCATTGGTAGTAGGCTCCATAAAGATAGCTCATGCACCAGGGATGGATTCTGATTCTACTGCCAGGAAGTCTTCTAAGCAGATCAAGCTACACAACTCACTTATTCAGAGGACCTAGTCCAGTCCTATGGAGGCTCCACAGCTGCTGGTCTAAAGTTCACAAGGTCCAACTAGCTTGGTTTGGTTGTCTCTGTAGGTTTCCTCATCATGATCTTGATTCCACTTACTCATAGAATCCTCTTCCTTCTCTTCAACTGGACTCCTGGAGCTCAGCCTGGCATTTGGCTGTGGATCTCTGCATCTGCTTCTATCAGTTACTGGATGAAGGCTTTATGATGACAGTTAGGGTACTCACCATTCTGATTACTGGGGGGTAGGTCAATTCAGGCACCCTCTCCACTATTGCTAGTAGTGTAATCTAGGGTCATCCTTGTGGATTCCTAGGAATTTCCCTAGCACCAGGTTTCTCCTTAACCCCATAATGTCTCTCTCTGTCAAGGTATCTCTTTCATTGCTCTCCTACTCTATCCGTTCCAGCTTTACTATCCCATTCCCTTAGGTTCTCATCCCCTAGAATCTATCCTCTATTGCCTGTCCTCACCCCCAGTTTACTCATGGAGATCTTACCTATTTCTCCTTCCCAGGGTGATCCATGCATCCCTCTTAGGGTTCTCTTTGTTAGCTAATTTCTCTGTGAGTTGCAGTCTGGTTATCTTTGCTTTACATCTAGTATCCACTTATGAGTGAGTACATACCATGTTTGTCTTTCTGAGTCTGTGTTATCTCACTCAGAATGGTATTTTTCAGTTCCATCAATTTGTCTCCAAATTTTGTAA
>CABHPP010146187.1:34852-45705 GCA_902168425.1 Peromyscus attwateri
TTGTGTATATGTACATTTTCTTTATCCATTCTTTGGTTGAGGGGCATCTAGGTTGTTTTCAGTTTCTGGCTATTAAGAATAATGCTGCTATGAACATAGTAGAGCAAGTGTCCTTGTGGTATCATTGACTATTCCTTGGGTATTGGCCAAGAGTGGTATCATTGGGTCTTAAGGTAGATTGATTCCCAATTTTCTGAGAAAATGCCATACTGACTTCCAAAGTGGCTGAACAAGTTTACACTCCCACCAACAGTGGAGAAGTGTTCCTCCTGCTCCACATCCTCTCCAATATAAGCTGTTATTAGTGTTTTGATCTTAGCCATTATGACAGGTGTAAGATGGTATCTCAGAGTCATTTTGGTTTGCATTTCTATGATGAATAAGGATGTTGAGGAATTCCTTAAATGTCTTTCAGCCATTTGAGATTCTTCTTTTGAGAATTCTCTGTTTAGCTCTGTAGCACATTTTTAAATAAGATTGTTTGGTATTTTAATGTTTAGTTTCTTGTGTTATTTATGTATTTTGGAGATTTGCCTTTTGTCAGATGTGGGGTAGGTGAAGATCTTTTCCCATTCTGTAGGCTGTCATTTTTGTCTTATTTACCATGGTTTTTGCCTTATGGAAGTTTCTCAGTTTCAGCAGGTCCCATTTATTAATTGTTGTCCTCAGTATCTGTGCTACTGGTGTTATATTTAGAAAGTGGTCTCCTTTGCATTAAAAAGCTTCTTCCTACTTTCTCTTCTATCAGGTTCTGTATAATGGGATTTATGTTGAGTTCTTTGCTTCACTTGTGCTTGAGTTTTGTGCATGGTGATAGATATGGATCTATTTTCAGTCTTGTACATGTTGACATCCAGTTATGCCAGCACCATTTGTTGAAGTGCATTCTTTTTTCAATTGTACAGTTTTGGCTTCTTTGTCAAAAGTCAGGTGTTCATAGGTGTGCAGATTGATGTCAGGGTCTTCAATTCAATTCCATTGATTCACCTGTCTGTTTTTATGTCAATACCAAGCTTGAAATCAGGGATGGTGATGCCTCCAGATGTTGCTTTATTGTACAGGATTGTTTTAGCTATCCTGGGTTTATTTTTTTCCATATGAAATTGAGTATTATTCTTTCCAGGTCTGTGAAGAATTGTGTTGGGATTTTGATGGGGATTGCATTGAATCTGTAGATTGCTTTTGGTAAGATTGCCATTTTTACTATGTTAATCCTATATATCCATGAGCATGGGAGATCTTTCCATTTTTTGATATTTTCTTCAATTTCTTTCTTCAGAGACTTAAAGTTCTTGTCATATAGGTCTTTCACTTGCTTAGTTAGAGTTACCCCAAGGTATTTTATATTATTTGTGGCTATTGTAAAGGTTAATTTTTTCTCTGATTTCTTTCTTGGACAATTTATCATTTGTAAGTAGGAGAGCTACTAATTTTTTTTTTTAGTTAATCTTGTATCCTGACACAACACTGAAGGTGTTTATCAGTTGTAGGAGTTCCCTGGTAGAAGTATTGGGGTCACTTGTATAGACTACCATATCATCTGCAAATAGCAAAAGTTTGACTTCTTCCTTTCCAATTTGTATCCCCTTAATCTCTTTTGGTTGTTTATTGCTCTAGCTATAATTGAGTACTATATTGAATAGATATGGGGAGAGTGGACAGCCTTGTCTTGTTCCTGATGTTAGTGAAATCACTTTGAGTTTCTCTCTATTCAATTTGATGTTGACTGTCTGCTTACTGTAATTTGCCTTTATTTTGTTTATGTATGCTCCTTATGCTCCTGATCTCTCCAAGACCTTTAACATGAAGAGGTTTGGGATTTTGTCAAGGGCTTTTTCAGCATCTAATGAGATGATTATGTGTTTTTTTCTTTCAGTTTGTTTATATGGTGTATTACATTGACAGATTTTTGTATAATGAACCATCATTGAATGTCTGGGATGAAGCCTACTTGATCATGATGAATGTCTTTTGATTTTTTTCTTGCATTTGGTTTGCCAGTATTTTATTGAGTATTTTTGCATCAATGTTCATGAGGGTGATTGGTTTGTAATTCTCTTTCTTAGTTGCATCTTTGTGTGATTTGGGTATCAGATTAACAGTAGCCTCATAAAAAGAATTTGGCAATGTTCCTTCTACTTCTATTGTGTGGAACTATTTGAAGATTTTTTGTTTGTTTGGGAGACTTTTAATGAGTTCCTATTTTCTTAGTGGTCATAGGTCTATCTAAATTGTTTATCTGGTCTTGATTTAATTTTGGTATGTGGTACCTATCCAGAAAATAGTCCATTTCTTTTGGATTTTCCAATTTTGTGGAGTACAGGTTTATGAACTATGATTTGATGATTCTCTGTATTTCCTCGTCTGTTGTTATGTCTCCTTTTCATTTCTGATTTTGTTAATTTAGATATTCTTTCTCTGCCTTTTGGTTAGCTTGGATAAGGGCTTGTCTATCTTGTTGATTTTCTCAAAGAATCAACTCTTTGTTTCATTGATTCTTTGTATTGTTCCCTTTGTTTTTATTTATTGATTACAAACCTCAGTTTGATGATTTCCTGGTGTCTATTCCTCTTGGGTGAGTTTGCTTCTTTTTTTCTAGAGCTTTCAGGCATGCTGTTAAGTTGCTAGTGTGAGATTTCTTCATCTTCTTTATGTGGGCATTTGGTACTATGAATTTTCCTCTTAGCACTGCTTTCACAGTGTCCCATAAGTTTGGGTATGTTATACATTCATTTTCATTGAATTCTAGGACACCTTTAATTTCTTTCTTGACCCATTGGTGATTCAGTTGAGCATTATTCAGTTTCCATCAGATTGTTGGCTTTCTGTAATTTTTGTTGTTGTTGAATTCTAACTTTAAGCTATAATGGTCCAATAAAATACTGGAGGTTACTCCAATTTTTTTGGTATCTGTTCAGATTTGCTTTGTGACCAATTATATGGTCAATTTTAGAGAAGGTTCCATGGGGTGCTAAGAAGAAAGTATATTCTTCTGTGTTAGAGTGGAATGTTCTGTAGATATCTATTAAGTCCATTTGAGTTGTAACAACTGTTAGCTCTTTTATTTCTCTGTTAAATTTCTGTCTGGCAGACTGGTCCATTGGTGAGAATGGGGTGCTGAAGTTTCCCACTATTAGTGTGTGGGGTTTGATGTGTAATTTAAGTTTTAGTAATGTTTCTTTTACAAATGTAGTTAGGTGCCCTTGTATTAGGGGCATAGATGTTCAGAACTGAGAATTCATCTTGGTGGACTTTTCTTGTGATGAATATGTAATGTCCTTCCTGGTCTCTTTGGATTGATTTTAGTTTGAATTTATTTTAGTAGATATTAGGATAGCTACACCATCTTGCTTCTTAAGTCCATTTGACTGGAATGACTTTTCCCAGCCTTTTACTCTGAGGTAGTATCTCTCTTTGAGGTTGAGGTTGAGGGTTTTTTTTTTTTTTGATGCAACAGGGGGATGGATCTTGTTTTCATATCCATTCTGTTAACTTGTGTCTTTTTATAGGTGACTTGGGTTCATTGATATTAAGGGATATTAATGACCAGTGATTGTTAATTCCCGTCACTTTTTGGTGGTAGTGTGTGTGTATTCTTTGGGATTTGCTGCTGTGGGGGTTATCCATTGCCCATGTTTTCATGAGTGCATCTAACATCCTTAGGTTGGAGTTTTCCTTCTAGTGTTTTCTGTAGGGCTGGATTTGTGGATAGGTATTGTTTAAATTTGGTTTTGTCTTGGAATATCTTGTGCACTCTGTCTATGGTGATTGAAAGTTTTGCTGGGTGTTTTAGTCTGGGCTGGCATCTGTGGTCTCTTAGTGTCTGCATTACATTTGTCCAGGACTTTCTGGCTTCTAGAGTCTCCATTGAGAAGTCAGGTATTATTGTGATGGGTCTGCCTTTATAAGTCACTTGGTCTTTTCCCTTTTCTGCTCTTAATATTCTTTCTTTATTCTGTATGTTTAGTGGTTTGATTATTATGTGGTGAGGGGATATTTTGGGGGGTCTAGTCTATTTGGTGTTCTGTTAGCTTTTTGTATCTTCATAGATATTTCCTTTTTTAAGTTGGGAAAGTTTTCTTATATGATTTTGTTGAATATATGTTCTGTGACTTTGAGTTGCTATTCTTTTTCTTCTATCCCTATTATTCATAGGTTTGTCTTTTTTATAGATCCCAGATTTCCTGGACATTTTGTATTATGACTTTTTTGGTTTTAGTGTTTTCTTTGACTGATGAATCTATTTCCTCTATTGTATCCTCCACATCAGAGATTTTCTCTTCTGTCTCTTGTATTCTGTTGGTTATGCTTTTATCTGTACTTCCTGTTTGTTTACTCAGATTTTCTATTTCCAGCATTCCCTCAGTTTGTGTCTTCTTCTCTTCTTTATCATTTCTATTTCAGTTTTCAGGTTTTGAACTGTTTCCTTCACCTGTTTAATTGCTTTTTCTTGGGTTTCTTGGCTTTCTTTAAGGGATTTCTTGATTTCTTCCAATTTTTGGTTGTTTTTCCTCAATTTCTTTAAGGGAATTTTTCATTTCCTCTTTAAAGGTCTGTATCAACTTCATAAAGTTTTTTTTTAAGGTTACTTTCTTCTGCTTCTTCTACTTTGTGATGCTCAGGTCTTGCTATTGTAGAACCACTAGTTCTGGTGATACCACATTGCTATCTATGTTGTTGTATGTATTTTTGCACTGGATTCTACCCATGTCTTCCTCCAATTGGTGCAAGAGGTGTCTGTGTCTGAGTGAGCTTTTCTCAGTTTGCTGTGTCTGTGTCTCTGAGGGCCACACTTGGTCCATAGCTCCTGGTCTAATTGGAACTGGCAGATTCTGTGTCTCAGAGAGCCACTGAAGTTGCAGAGGGATGGCTGGTTTTGGGGTGAGTAGGTCTGGTAGATTGCAGGGTCTGATGGGGGGTGTTGGTGGGGAGGCTGGCCCAGAGGGGTGTTTCCTGCTGGACTGTAATTGGGGCAGCAATGGGTGGGGTGGGGGGCACAGCTTTTGCCTCAGGGTCTAGATCCTAAAGGCAGGATTCTCTGGGTGGGAGAAGAGTCACTCACCTCTTCTACATCATTTCTTTTAACAGTTGCATGAGTGATTTAGAAAAATAAAATGAGAGCTGATGAGATGGATCAGTGGGAAGTTACTTGTAGCCAAATTTGTGGACTTGTATTTGATCCTTTGTACCCACATAGTAAAAGGAAATAACTGAATTCCACAAATTATTGTGTGACTTCCACACACATGTTATGGCACATGCTCTTATATGCATACCGGCAAATAAATAAATGAAGACATAGACAATCATAATTTTAAAATAGGAAATAAGATCAGAATTTAACAGTGTTCATGAGAGAACAATGGATCATTTGTTCAAATGAAGTCTTTAGACTTGGAGTTCACACAGATATTCTGGAGTTTGGGGAGTGGGGAAAAGACTAGAGAGAATATGAGTGAAAATCCATCTATTACTGTGTTTTTAAATTTGAAGATATAGTGAACACTAATCACATTAAAGTATATTTTTTTGGATGTGTATGAGAGGAAATCTATTTCTCTCTAGTTGTTCTTGGTGCTGCCTAAGACCTCAACCCAGGAAGACATAAATTCTGTAAATAAAAACTGATTAAGTTATTCTTCATGAAATGACTCCAGAATCTAACTAAAGTTGTTTTGAAACCAAATTATGAAGAATGCTAATAACCCTAGAAGTTCCTCACATCACCATCTATCCCAGAAGAAATTCTCTTTTCTACTGTTCTTTTTTCTTGCTCAACCTAGAGAGGACAATTCCAGCTGTTGCACCTGTCATTCTTGATAGTAAACCTAACTACATAGCTCTTACCTTCATGCATAAAAATTTCTCTTAGCTTTTGCTTTTATGACCATTTGAAATGAGGACTTGTGGGTATAATTTTGGGTTCTTAGCTGGGAACCACTTAAACACGAGATAAAAAAAAAAGAAAATGTTTCATAACATATATACAACATTTAAGTGTCAAGTACACAGAAATATGAGTAAATCTCACAGGAGTGACTTGGAGTTTAAACTTAAAAATCATGACTTGCTAAAACAAAGAAGGGTGTGAGGAAGCTCATGAAATGACAGTGACCAGAAGAAGTCTATGGAACCAGAATAAGGTGTTTTATGTGGGTTTAAACTTGTGCCCTCCCCTTTCAACAGAGGATATGATGACATGAAATCAGCCTCTTTGCCTAGTAAATGGAGGAAGCATATTAAAACAGATGTTGATTGCATAAATCTAAATTATCTTCTAAAGGGACAGTATCTATTCTGGCTTTCAGGGCTTCCACATGTCCAAACTCTTAAAGTAAGCCTTATGCTGTAGAGTTGTATTTTGTGGTGACATATATCAATACATACTACATACCTCTCAATTTTCTTCCAGTCTTCATGGTTTCCTTTTAAATTGAAAAATACTGTCTATAATTTCATATGCATTTTCATTTGCAAAAGTTTATTTTTATATAAAGAACAAGGAAATTAATTGTTTAACCATGTGATCCTCTTAGCACTCAGAGCACTAATGAGAGGAAGGGTAAAACCACAGGAAAGCAATCTCTTCAGAGCACACCCCAGAGGGCACAGTGCTTGCTGAATGCTCAGAGTCCTGGGAAGGATGTGGTTGGCCCAAAGGAGCCGGCATGCTCCCTGACCTCCGCTCCCACAAAGCCATGAGCAGGAAATGCTCTGCACTGCCTTCACAAGATCAGTAATGACTCCTCTGCCGCCTCCCTGCTGCAGGTAATGGCTCACCCATGCAATTACCTTCTTTTGTCTTCTCAGAGTTCAAGATAAATTATTTCAACCTCTTTGCAGGGGACATTTGAAGCCAAAGTTATTTTTAGGAGAAATAATTTTTTCTTGTAAGATGCAGAAGTTGTTACTCCTCAGGCAGCTGAGAGAAAAATGAAAGGCACTTCAAGTCTTTTTAAAGCCAAATTCTGATGTTTAGCTAGAGATCAAAGAGAAACTCAGAAAGGAGGGGATGTGGAGGATACACCGGAATATACAGCACTATCTCCTTTGAAGGTGATGCTATTACATTTCTGATCTTTGAACTCAGCAACTTACTTCATGAGGATGAATCAAATTTCTTGCAGTTGTCAAGCTAATAACTAGGTAACTTCAGCAATATGTACCAATCTTACAAACTAGAGAACAGGCTACATTCTTGAATATTATTAAAACAGGCCCAATTAGGGTCATACTTGTAAACACACTGAATCCCATTTAAAAAACTTTCTTCCATTTACAGGTTCAAAATTAGACCTGTCGGGGGGTGGGCATCTTAGTGGTTCCTCTTGTGCAGTGTTAACGGTGTAGCATATGATTAAACATCAATTAGGTGTTCATCTGTTGCATGTCTACCAACTGCTATGAGAGACTGGAGAAATGACTGTGTTCCTTTGTGCTGCATCTCACATTTTACAGAGGCTAATAAAGTAAAAGGCTAATGGGATAAAGACTGTCCATTGCATGCTCTCAACAAAGGAATTTTTTTTTTTTTAGACATTTGTCATCAAGATGATTTCCTATTGAATAACTTCATTTTCATTGTTGTGCAGACAAGGCTCTAGAGAAATCCAAATCAAACTATATGTAATTCCATAATCAATTATGTACAAGTGCTATTTTGCATTTCATAGACTCCCTGCTTACTAAAGGTTGTCTGAAATACCACAAAGAGTGCTGTTCTCACTGAAGGAAAACTAGCCTCTCTCCTCTCTGGTATGAAGAGGTGAAGAGAACACCGTAGATGCTGAAGACTAGCATAGAAGCAGTTTACTTGTGGCCATATCCTTATTTCCCATCATTCAGTCAGATTCACCATAAAATCTTTTAGCACTTAGCTATCAGTCCCAATTACATCATGATCGTTTTCGAACTTGATCCTACATGAAGCAATAGAGTCTAGAAATCCATCAAATTTTAGTGTCTTAACTATAGACACAAAATTTCAAAGTGATAAGCATGAGGTCCAGGATTTCACTCTATTGTTATACCATATGGGAGCATAAATGGCCATTAGAACAAGGAAATATTGTAATGTTTTCTCTCTCCCTCTCAAACATTGCCTTGAGCAACATGCATTTCTTGCTAATATGTGCATACTGATGTTCTTCTCTATTTTATGTATAACACTGTCAATACAATTATATCGATTTTCTTTTACTATCATCAATTTGTGAAACATCAGGATTCTACACTGTGTTATTTACAGAATATTGTGAAATGTGAGGAAAAGTGATATTTTCGTTGCAGTTTAGGCATTTCAGACTTTTATTTATTTATTTATTTATTTTTATTTTTTTATTTTTTTTTTGGTGTTTTGAGACAGGCTTTCCCTGTGTAACAGCTCTGACTATTCTGGAATTCCCTTTGTAGACCAGGCTGGCCTCAAACTCACAGGCTTGCCTCTGCCTCCCCAGTGCAGGGATTAAAGGCTAATTTCAGACATCTTTGAATGAAGCTAATAGTTTCGGGGCACTGACATTGTTGATCCAGTTTTTTTTCAATATGTTAAATATTTGGGATAGGACTTATTTAGATGCTGATGAAATTTGATGTCTCACAGAAATTCCACAATATTGCCCATGAAGCAAATTTATTAAAACCATAGTGATAATTTAATGGGCAACTTTGACTTACTCATTAGTGGATAGTATTATAACTACCAAGGTAAAGATAAATTTATTATTTTCTGAGGAAACCTGACAGGTTTGAGTTCTCTCTGTTGTTCACTTGTATTGTGTATTCTGTAGATTACATTGGTTTTGGTAATGCTCACAAATCACACTCAAAGGATCAGTTCTACTATTAGATGCATTCAAAGTCATGCATTACTAATTCTGAATGTGAGAGAACAGACAGTGCAATAATGCTTTGGTCAGTGATGGTATTACTGAAATTATTGACCTGCTCTATTTTGTCAGAGGCCCCAAATCACTTGATCTTATATATTTTGTTTGAGTTTTTAACACTATCAGATTAATGTGGTCTAATCTCTCAAAATCATTTTAAAACACTCAATAAGGGGCAAGAGACATAGCTCAGTAGTTAAGAATACATGCTGTTTTTCCAGAGGACCTAAGTTTGGTTCCCAGATCTCAAGGTGGGTAGCTTATAACTTCCTGAAACTCCAAATCCAAGGAATCAGAGATGCACTCTGGCACACAGGTATGCATACCCCTAAACATAACTCACACCCTCCACATACAAACACACACACACACACACACACACACACACACACAAAATGAACTAGTATCTAATAATAAATGTGATAGATCTTAAAATTTTCATTATATATTTTTTTATTTTTCATGCATTAAATTTCTAGAGAAAATGACACTTCCACTAATAGATCAAGACAAAAACTATTCGTTCACTGTTTTATTTTCAGTGTCAAATTGTTTACTGAGAGAAAAATATCAAGAATATTGTTTTGGGCACTATCCTTGGGAGAGACCTCAATTCCTGTCCTGAAACAGTCTGCACTGTTATTTAGCGCAGTCATGGTTAACACATTAAGGTTCTTATTGAAGAGGAATGGAACATGAACTGATATATATGTAGTATGTGAAGATATACAATATGCATTTCTTAAAAAGACAAAATGGAAATGTTGTAAATACAACATATTACAACAAAAATAAAGATCTTCAATGAATATATTGGTAAACTAATCATGGCTAAGAAAAATTTAGCATATGAAAATAGAAGTTTCATGAATAAAATAACCAAAGGAATAAAAATTGGAAAAAATAAAAAAAAGTCAACCATCCAAATTTGGAGATAGTCTGCAAGGTAAATATGTTTAATTAGAGTTTTATATGGCAAATAAAAAATTTATTTCATATAATAATGGTTGAAAACTTTTCAAATTTAATTTTAGACACACAAAGGCGGCAACAACAACAACAACAAGCAAATGAAATTAATCCCACCACCAAATTCAGCAAGCCATCTAAGTAAGTACCAAAAATACTTTTAATCAAATTACATTCAAACTATGCAAAACCAAAAAGTGTCAGAACATGATCTAAGAATGGAGTTGTACAAAGGAGATTCTGAGTGCTTGTGAGAAAACTTCAAGGAAACAAAAGTCTTTTGACCTCAGTTGCTTCAGACCACAGAACTGTTCTTGAAGTTGGGCCCCCTAGGTGTAGAATTCACTTCAGATACACCTGGTCATTCTTACTTGTTTATATGCATCTATGGAAGACACAGTTTTACCATGTGCTGTCCTTGTGATTGGACACAGCTTGAACTTATGAGGACTCACTGTACTCATGGAGACTTTTTTTTAACCCTTAGGCTATAAATTTTCTGATGCTTTGAATGAAGTTGGTTATTGCATGAGACTTTAGTAGGTCTCATTTTTAGGCTCCACTCTTCCAAATAGAAACACCAATTAGAGCAGTAGTCAAGGGTGAATTTTTTTAATGAAGCTGGCCACTTGTATTGGTAGGTCATTAAAAGGGCTCATCCCTGGAAGAGGTTACTTCTGCTCTCCCAGCTGTCATTAGCTGTCTCTAATGTTTTTGTCTAAGATTGGGACCTCACTAATTTGCCTCTTCCATATCTATTGATATTGCCATTGTTCTGGTTTTGTTTAAGCATTTTTTTTAAAGAAGAGACAGTTTCATAACAGACTTCCTGGTATTCTGGCTCTTAATATCTTTCTACTCCCTCTTTTGCAATGCTCCCTGAGTCATAGATGCAGGAGCTGTTGGGGGCATTGGAGAGGTTGAAGGAAGCACACAGCAGAGGATGGAGGGAGAATATCTGGGAGGGGCATGAAGGAGAAAGGGAAGGAGAGAAGT
>CABHPP010146188.1:0-38480 GCA_902168425.1 Peromyscus attwateri
TACCAACAACAAGTATTTCCCTTTCCCCATATCTAGGCCAGCATTTCTCATCAGTTTTGCTTATCTTAGTCATCCTGACTAGAATAAGACGAAAACTTAAAGTAGTTTTAATTTTTGTTTCCCTGATATTTCCTAGATATTTGTATTTTTTTTGAGAGCTCTCTGTTCAGCTTATTTTTAATCAAGTGTTTTATTGATGTTTGATTTCTTGAGTTACTTATTCTAGCATTAATTCTCTATCATATGTATAGAGGAAAAAAGATATTTTTTTCCCTTTTGTAGATTGCCTCTTCACTTGATTGATAGTGTTCTTTGCTGTACAGAACCAATTTAGTTTCATGTGGTCCCATTTGTGAATTGTTCATCTTGATTTCTGTGCTACTAAAATCCTATTTAGAAAGTCCTTCCATTTACCGACAAGTTGAAGCAAACATTACTTTTTTCTCTATGTGGCCAGGGTATCAGGTCTTATGTTGATGTGTTTATACATTTGGAGACAAGTTTTGCACAGAGTAAGGAATAAATACCTAGTTTCATTCTTCTACGTACATGTAGCTATTCAGTTTTTCCAGCACCAGTGGTTGAAGATTCTGTCCTTTCTCTAATGTATATTTTTGGCCTCCTTGTCAAAATTCATGTGGCTATAGGAATGTGAGCTATATATGGGTCCTTAATTCTATTTCATTGATCAATGTTTCTGTTTTAATGATAGTAATATATAATAATATATATGTATTATTATTTTTACTATGGCTCTGTAGTATAACTTGAAATCAGAAATGGTGATACCTCCAAAATTGCTTTTATTTTTCAGGATTGTTTTGACTATCCTGTGTCTTTTGTGCTTCCATAAAAATTTTAAGACTTTTTTCAATTTCTGTGCAAAAAAATGAGCTCAAATTCTGATAGAATTGTATTAATTCTGCAGATTGATTTTGTTAAGATGGCCATTTTTCAATATTAATCCTACCAATCTGTGATTATGAGAGGTCTTTCCACCTTCTAGTATCTTCTTAAATTACTGTCTTTGATGTTTTGAAGTTTTCATTATACAAGCCTTTTACTTTCTTTGTTGACCTGGACCAATGGGCCATTCTTCAGGGACAAGTTCTTGAGTGGGAGAACTTAGGATGGGGAAAATAAAGAAGACAGGAAAGTTGGGGTATGAGGTCTTACACAAGCTGATGGCTCATGCCAAACAAGTTTATTAAGAACTACAGCATCTTATATACAGTTGTGGAGAGGGGGGCAAATGGGAGAGAGTCAGGAGAAAGCTATCATACAATGGGATAAAGTTAGTAGAAAGTTAATCAATCAATGTTGCACAAAAGGAACACAGGATATCTCATGTATGCCACAGGCTGAGTTCTCAGTGGCCTTGGGACTGATAGTGCATGTCTCTTCAAGGGGAAAAGTCAAGTTTCTGGAAACAGAAACCTTAACTCTTTGGAGGTCTTAACTCCGGCCACAGACTAGATCTTGTCAAGTTTGTTTCGGTCAAGGACACAGAAATATCATTCCTTTTGTCCTTTAATCAGGGCCTCTGAGAAAGCCTTGGATTGGCCTGTCTCCCAACACTTTGTTATGTTTATTCCAAGATGTTTAATTAATTTATTTATTTATGTGAGGTTGTTATAAATAAGGATGTTTCTCTGATTTCACCTCAATATATTTGTCATTGATAACAAAGCTACTGATTTTTTTTGTGTGTTAATTTTGTATTTTACCACCTTGTTGAATGTGTTCTTTAACTCTAAATTTTTGTTGGTAGATTCTTTAGGGTATTTTATGTGTAGATTCATATCACCTACAAAGAAGGATATTTTGACCACTTCCTATTTGTATCTCTTTATCTCTTTTTCTTGTATTATTTTTCTGACTAAAACTGCATTCATTATATTAAACAGGAGTAGAGAGACTAGACATCCTTGTTATATACATCAAAAAGTGCCAGGGTTTTCTCTGTTTAACATGATGTTGGCTATGGACTTGCTGTATATTACTATTGCTTTTATTATGCTGAGTATGTTGTCTATATTCCTCCTCTCTCTGAGCAAGACTTCAGTCATGAAATTATTTTGTCAAAGGCCGTTTCTGCATCTGCTGACTTGATCAAGTGGTCTTGTTATCTGGTACATTATATGGTAGATAATATTGATTTATGAATGCTGAAACATTCCTACAGCTCTTGGATAAAGTCAAATTGATATTAGTGGGTGATCCTTTTGGTCTTTTCCTTTTGTTTATAGGTACGTTATTGAGAACTTTTGCATCTGTGTTCATCAGAGAGATTGCTAGATAATTTTTCTGTTCTGTTCTATCTTCATCCAGCATAAGTATCAGTATAATGTTGAATTCATAAAAATAATTTGGAAAAACTACTTTTCTACTTTGTGAAATAGTTTGTTTGACAATCACCAATTTTAGTTCTTTAAAAGTTTAATAAAATTCTGTGGTGAATCACTTGGAACTGGACTATTTTGATGGGAAATGTTTTTAGTTTTCATTTAATTTTTGTTTTTGTTTTGCTCTTTTAATATCATTGCTGGTGATGTGTCTGTTTAAATGTTTTATCTCTTCTTGTTTTAACTTTGCCAAGTCATATGCATTGATAATCTGTTCATTTCTTTCTGGGTTTCCAATTTGGTGGAATAAAGGTTTTAGAAGTACACCATTACTCTCCTCTGGATTTCACTGGTATCTATTTTTCATCTGTTTCCTTTTTCACTTCAAATCATTTGGGTCTTCTCTCTTTTGTTAATTTGGCTAAAGTTTGTCAATCTGTTATAATTGTTAATATCAAAGAATGAACTCTTCATTTCATTGATTTATTTTTTCTCATGTCTATTTTGTTAATTTCTTTTTTGATCTTGATTATTTCTTTCCATTTATTCTTTTAGAATCTTGCTATTCCAAGGCTGATTTTTGTCTGAATGATTTGTCCATTTGTAAAAGTGGGATATTGAGGTCACCCACTATTAATGTGTTTGGGCTAATCTGTTGCTTTATGTTTAATATTGTCTATCAAGGACTATCAGGGTCCAGTGCCTCAACAGCCCTCTCCCAGGGTTCAGGAAGAATCTACAACCAGTCGATAATCTAATCTTTGAAGATATTAAATGAATGTATGTACATGAAACTCTTAGTTCATTCACATTATTTTATTTCTCTCTACATGGCTTCAATTCTGCTCTCTTAGTTCCTTTCTTGCCCGGTTCTCTCTACATCTTTCTATTTCTCTCTAAGTGTGGACCCTGGCCCCCCACTGTGAGTGGCTGCTGCCTTGCTTGCCGACCTTGACCAGATGTCCTCCCTATGCTGATTCCCTGCCGGTTTCCTTCCTGAATGCTCACCAGAGGTTCTTTGTTAGTGTATCCTGCATTTGGTGTAAACAGCTTAGATGCAAGAATGTAGAACATTGGGTAGCAAACTTCTGCCCTCCGGGGATCCTCCATTGTGCTGGAAGCCTGTATTTAAGGTGGGGATCCTCCATTGTGCTGGAAGCCTGCATTTAAGGTTTCCTCCCTCCTACAATAAACGGCATTTGGCATTCTGCTGTGGTGAATGACTTACTGTCTCTTGTCTCTTATTTTTTAATCCACAGCCCCTCGCTCAGACATGGTGAATGGGTGGCGGTAGCACGGGTGTTACCACAATATCTAAGGGCTATCTTAATTCCTTCATCCTAGTTCTTCCATACTTTGGTCTTTCTCATCTTGTTCTTACCCACCTTATTCTTCCTCATTTGGCTCTTCCTCATCTTCCATCCTGTCCTTCTAGTTCTCTCTCTAACTCTCCAATAACTCCTCCCAGTCTCTGAGGTTTACAGTTATATACCCATGCAATAGCAATGCTTTGGCTGAGGCAAGGTCACCAGGCTTTAATTCTTACAGGGTCATCAAGGCAGATAAGAGTTTTCCTCAGGCAGTGACTTTCAGGCTTTCTTTTATAACCCAAAAGGGGAGTGGTTAAAGGAGGAGGTCAAATAAGAACTTAAATCAGTTAATATATCAGAAAAAGGGAATTTATGTGCTCAAACTACATTTCTAGGAGTGGTTAGGTAAAATGTTAGGAGTCTGTAATGTTAGTATAAATCATGAGTAAAATAAAGCTGCTTATATTTCTTTAGGGCTCTAACAGTCTCAGTAACTCAGCTGTGTCAGGGCGGGCGGGGGGTATCCAGACAGCTGTGTCACAGCTTGATGTATCTGGTATGCAAAATACCCTTTTGTTCTAAGTTAAATGCCAAAAGGGAAGTTCTAGAGATATTGCTGAGGTTGTAAAGGAAGGTCTGAGCTTAATTTGCACAAGAAACAAAGCTATGTACCTATCATCCCCCTGACCTAGGCGTGGTCTCTGTATGGATATTTACCTTAATTCAAGAGATCAGATTTTGATGTGAAAAGCTTACTCTGTCTGTCGTTTGACCTTGGATGCCTGAGAGGTGTTTCAGATAAAATTCACTGTAGACACTCTTGGAAGTACGAATTGCACGCAAGAAATTCATTACAGGAATTGGCTAATATATATACAAAAGCTAAGTATCACTATGACTCCTTAAGCTTTGGCTTGACCTCTGGAAAAGTCCTTGACCAGGTAGTAGCTTTTGTCATAGTAGCTGAATTCCCACTACATATTCCTGTGGCTTGCAGCAAATGTCCCTATGATGGATCATTCCCCTGATAAGTAAGAAGTGACTTATATCACTTTTAATGGATTTTGGTTTGAAGTCTTTTCTGTAAGATATTAGGATAGTGGTACCCACTTGTTTCGTGTCCCATTTGCTTAGAATAGCATTGTCCACCTTTCACTTTTAATGTATCATTTATCTTCTATGGTGGGTTGTACTTCTTGGAAGTAGCAAGATGATGAATCTTATTCTTTTAATCCAGTCTGTTCATCTAATCTTTAACTGGGCAGCTGAGACTATTGATATTCAAAGTTATTACTAGAAATACATATTAACTTCTTTGATTTTTTTTGATTTTATGATATTTGTTTTCTTAGTCCTCTTTTGTTTAATCACTGATCTAACATTATTGTTATTTTTTTATTGTTATTACTTGGATACCCTTATCCATTTCTTCCTTCCTTCCTTCCTTCCTTCCTTTCTTTCTTCCTTCCTTCCTTCCTTCCTCCCTCCCTCCCTTCCTTCCTTCCTTCCTTCCTTCCTTCCTTCCTTCCTTCCTTCCTTCCTTCCTTCCTTCCTTTCTTTTTTTCTTTCTTCTTTCTTTTAGTTTGAAGTATTCATTACAGTATCTTTTTTGTAGGGCTGGCTTGGTGGTTATAAATTCCATTAGCCTGATTTTATTCACCACTGAAAGTTTATCTTTCTCTTTCAATTAAGATGGGTAGTTTTCCTGAACATAGTAGCATAATAGTCTGTACTGGCATCTGTGATCTTGTAGGATTTGTAGTTTATCAGCATAAGCCTCTCTAACTTTTAAGATCTCCATTGAAAACTTAGCTGTTATTCTCATGGGTGCTCAGATAACAGTTGCTTGGCATCATGGAGAATAGTAAGGTATGGCTCCCTTGGGACATGTGCGTAGGTCTTCAGATGTTGGTAAGTTTTTTGCTGACTTTTAAAAATCTGTTATTCAAACTCCCAATGTGGAATTAAACTAGACTGTGAAACCTCAGCAAAACCCCCCACTCTATCCCCTACAGACAAAGAGAAGCTTAAACCACCTACACCACCTGCAGAGCAGGACCCAGAGCCCCAGCTGTCAGGAGCAGAGGGAGGGGGGCCAGCTCTATCTACTCGCAGCAGGAGGGGGGTAGGGGCCCCTTCCACGGGAGCCCCTCAACCAGATTCCACAGTAGCTCTTACCCTCAGGCCTGCTGGCCCTCCGGATGATTTGGGGAACCAGCCCTTCCACTATTAGCAGTTCACCACTAGTGACTTGTATAATTGGAAAGCCCAAAATGCGCCGTTTTCTAGGGACCCCCAAGACTTAACTAACCTATTAGAGACAGTCTTATTTACACACCAGCCGACTTGGGACGATGTGGGCCAGTTATTGGGGGTCCTCTTCACCACCGAGGAAAGGAACCGGATCCTGGAGAACGCTCAGAAGTTATTCCAGGACCCACAGGCGTTCCCCTGGCAGATCCTGCTCTGATCGCTGCTGCTTTTCCATCCACCCACCCCAACTGGGACTATAATATGGCCGAAGGTAAGGAGAGTCTCCGAGTTTACTGCCAGGCTCTGTTGGCTGTGGTGGTATTGTGTTTCCCAAAATATTGTGTACCTTAATAAACTTATCTGGGGTCAGAGACAGAACAGCCACAATATTAAACATAGAGGTTAGGCAGTGGTAGCACACGCCTTTAATCCTAGCATTCCAGAGATAGAAATCCCTCTGGATCTCTGTGAGTTCAAGGCCACATTGGAAACAGCCAAGCATGGGACACACGCCTATAATCCCAGAAAGTGAGTCTTTAATCCCAGGGAGTGGTGGTAGAAAGCAGAAAGGTATATAAGGCATGAGGACCAGAAACTAGAGGCATTTGGCCTGGTTAAGCATTTGGCCTGGTTAAGCTTTCAGGCTTCTAGCAGCAGTTCAGCTGAGAGTTATTCGGATATGAGGACATAGAGGCTTCCAGTCTGAGGAAGCAAGACCAGCTGAGGATCCATCGAGGTGAGATAGCTGTGGCTTGTTTTATTTCTCTGACCTTCCAGCATTTACCCCAATACCTGGCTCAGGTTTGATTTTATTAATAAGACCTTCTAAGATTCATGCTACAGTTGGCAGGTCTCAAGGCTGCTGCACACAAACCTACTAATATGGCAAAAATTTATGATATAAGACAGGGAAATGAAGAAAGTCCAGCCGCATACCTAGAGAGGTTGATGGGGGCTTTTAAACAGTACTCCCCCTATAACCCAGAGTCTGAAGAAGCACAACAGGTGTTATTCTAGCATATGTTAATCAGGCAGCACCAGATATTAAGAGAAAGCTACAGTCATTAGAAAGACTAGGAGAAAAAAGCCTGAGAGACCTAGTGGCAGTGACAGAAAAAGTCTATAACAAAAGAGAAATGGAGGACGAAAGAGAAGAGAGAAGGGAAAGAGAACATCGAGAAAGAGAAGAGAAAAGAGACAGGAGACAAGAGAGGAACCTAACCAAGATATTGGATAGGCAGCAGGCACAGATGGAGAGAGTGGTCCTAGCCGCAGAGGCAGGAAACTATGGAAAAGATAAGAAACCTCAGCCTAAACTAGGGAGGAACCAGTGTGCGCATTGTAAGGAAGAAGGACACTGGGCTAAAGAATGCCCCAAGAACAGAAATAAGAGATTGGTATTGGTGGGGCTAAGGAAGCCTACCCCCATCTTTATCACAATGGAAGAAGATAGTGACTAGGGGAGACGGGGCTCAGCTCCCCTCCCCGAGCCTAGGGTAACCCTGAGAGTGGAGGGGAAACCTACCCAATTCATGGTGGATATGGGGGCAGAAAGTTCAGTACTTCTGACACCTGAGGGCCCCCTGTCAGGGAAACAGACCTGGGTACAGGGTGCAATGGGCACCAAAACTTATAAATGGACTACCCAAAGAACAGTGGACTTGGGAGTGGGATGGGTAATCCACTCATTCCTGGTTATTCCTGAATGTCCATACCCCTTGCTGGGGCATGATTTGCTCACAAAAATGAGAGTGTAGATCCATTTCACAGATGCAGGGACCCACATTGAACAACCAGATGGAAAAGCCATTGGGGTGTTTTTAACAATGCCCCTGGAGGAGGAATATCTCCTCCACAGGCAAAAGTCTGCCCCCAGCCCAAGTATGGACATCTGGCTTTGAGAATTTCCAACCATCTGGGCCAAGACGGGGGAAATGGGGCTGGCCAAACATCGGCCTCCAATATATGTGGAACTCAAAGCTAATGCAGACCCAGTAAAAGTCTGACAGTATCCCATGACCTTAGAGGCCAGGAAGGGAATCACCCCCCACATAAGGCAACTTCTGCAAGAGGGGGGTCTTACGGCCTGTCCAGTCTGCATGGAATACACCCCTCCATGTTAAGAAACCACAAACGAATGATTACCGACCAGTCCAAGATCTCCAGGAAGTCAACAAAAGGGTAATAGACATTCACTTCACAGTTCCTAACCCATATACCCTGCTAAGTATACTCCCACCAGACAAGGAATGGTATACTGTTTTGGATTTAAAGGATGCTTTCTTTAGTCTTCCACTGGCCCCAAGCAGCCAGGGGCCTTCGAGTGGCATGATCCAGATATTGGAATAAGTGGGCAACTGACCTGGACGAGGCTGCCATAAGGATTTAAGAACTTGCCTACCATATTTGATGAGGCCCTCCATGAAGACCTAAGTGAGTATCGCTCCCAGCACCCCCATGTCTCTCAACTACAATATGTAGATGATATACTGATAGCCACTAAGTCAGAAGAGGAGTGCCCCAAGGGAACAAAGGGCCTTCTGAGAACACTAGGGACACTAGGTTATCGAACCTCTGAGAAAAAGGCTCAGATTTGCAAGAAACAGGTAACCTACCTTGTATATGTACTAAAACAAGGAAAAAGATGGCTGTCAGAGGTCAGAAAAGAAACGGTGTTAAAGATACCCATACCTAAAACAGTCAGACAAGTCAGAGAGTTCCTGGGCTCGGTGGGGTTCTGTAGACTCTGGATTCCAGGGTACACTGAAATTGCTTGCCCCCTTTATGAGGCCACAAAGGAACAGATTCTGACTTGGAATAAGGAGAGGCAAACTGCCTTTGACACCATCAAGCGAAGATTGCTGGAAGCTCCAGCCCTAGGCCTCCCAGATATCAATAAGCCCCTCCTCCTCTGTATAGATGAAAGAAAAGGGATGGCAAAAGGGGTGCTGACTCAGAATGCTGGGCCATGGAGGAGCCCCTTGCCTATCTATCAAAGAAACTGGACTCTGTAGCTGCAGGGTGGCCCCCATGCTTGCACATCATCATGGCTGTGGCTTTGCTGGTCAAAGACACTGATAAACTAACCCTGGAACAGAACCTTGTAATGGCTACCCCACCATGTCCTGAAGTCGGTCCTAAAGCAACCCCCGATAGATGGCTTAGCAATGCCAGAGTGACTCATTACCAAGCCCTGCTTTTAAATCCAAGCAGAATCACATTCCAGGCACCAACTGCTCTAAACCCAGCCACCATACTGCCAGACCCAGACCTAGAGACCCCCAGCCACGATTGTGCTGAGATCCTAGCCCAGGTACACTGTGTCCGACCCGATCTCCATGACACACCGCTGACAGACGCAGAAGAGACTTGGTATACGGATGGGAGCAGCTTTGTACAAAATGGACACAGGTGTGCTGGGGCTGCAGTGACCACCACCTGTGAGTCTGTCTGGGCAGAAGCTCTGCCAGCCGGCACCTCAACCCAGAAAGCTGAGCTGATAGCACTCACTAAAGCCCTGTGCCTGGGCAAGGATAAAAAGATTAATATTTATACTGATAGTAGGTATGCATTTGCTACGCTACATATCCATGGGGCAATATACATAGAAAGGGGGTTGCTCACCACTGAAGGAAAGGCTATTAGGAATAAACAAGAAATACTGGACTTGCTACAAGCATTATGGCTCCCAAAGAAACTTGTGGTAATGCACTGTCTGGGCCACCAAAGGGGGACAGATGCCATGTCAAAGGGGAACAACCTGGTGGACCAGACAGCAAAGAAGGCAGCCTTACTAGAGATCACAGGGGCTCTACCGTTCTGGCAGATCCAGGCCGCCCCCCCCCCCCCAGCTTACCTCCCACACCTCATTATAATTCAGATAAGGAAGCCTGGGCTTCGCAGATGGAGGGAGCATATAAAAAGGACAGATGGTGGCAGCTACCCACAGGAAAAGTGCTTCTCCCAAGCCTACTCGGAAAAACGTATGCTCCAGAGGATCCATCAGACCTCTCACTTAGGGACCCGGAAGCTAAGAGGATTGATCTCTGGGTCCCCCTTAAAAATTTGTCAAGCCAATCAGCTTATTGACAAGATTGTAATGGAATGTAAGGCTTGCCAATTGGTAAACTCCTATAAGTTAAAAGGAAAACAAGGCACTCGGGTCAGGGGGACCCGCCCAGGTACGTACTGGGAGGTGGACTTCACGGAAATTAAGCCAGGTAAATATGGATATAAATACCTGCTGGTTTGTATACACACCTTTTCAGGATGGACTGAAGCATACCCAACCAAACACGAGATGGCACACGTGGTGGCCAAAAAGATATTAGAAGAAATCCTCCCCAGGTTTGGTTTCCCCCACCTGATTGGGTCAGACAACGGCCCAGCCTTCATCTCTCAGGTAAGACAACAAATCACCACTGCTCTGGGGATTGCGTGGAAACTTCATTGTGCTTACAGACCCCAGAGTTCTGGCCAGGTCAAAAGAATGAACTGGACCCTAAAAGAGACCCTAACCAAATTAGCCCTAGAGACTGGCAGTGACTGGGTAACTCTCCTCCCCTTTGCCTTTTTCCTTGTAAGGAACTCCCCTTATCAGCTGGGGATGACACCCTTTGAAATAATGTATGGTCTACCTCCACCTCTTGTGCCTAGCCTCCAGACTGAATTGATTCTGCCACCAGAAGATGTAGACCTTCTTGAGAGCCTGAAAGCTCTGTTCTGAGTGCAGGAAGACACTTGGCCTCAACTATGGGCCCTATACTCACCCTCCTCTCCCCCTGAGCCTTACAGTTTCGAGCATGGAGATTGTGTACTGATCCGGAGGCATCAGCGCAGATCCCTGGAGCCATGGTGGAAAGGACCCTACCTTGTCATCTTGACCACCCCAACAGCCCTCAAAGTGGAAGGCCTCTCCACTTGGATTCACCACACCCACACCCGACCAGTGGTGCCTGCAGCTGAGGAACATCCAGACGAAACCTGGGGAGTGTCCAAACATCCTACTGACCCCTTGAAACTCAGGCTCCAAAGCCATGATCCCAATCTTGTTACTATGTCTGGCGGGGACCCTCCAGGCAGGAAGCAGGACAATGCTCAATCCTCACCAACCCCAGAAGGTGAAGTGGGCAGTGATCAATGCCAGTAATGGGGAAGTCCTTAACAGCACCACCCACCAGACAGTTCCTGGAGTATGGTGGCCCGAGCTTTACTTCAACCTCTGTGACTTGGCCCGAGGCTCTTGGGATGTAAGAGATTGGACACCAGCCCACGAAGGACGACCAGAATGAGTGGAACCAAGGGATGTACTCTCCTTTTGACTGATGACCCAAAAAGCCCAGAGTGTTCTCATGTACAAAAGAGAACTGTGTTATGAGACACCCCTGTTTACGTATGCCCTGGAAAAAACAGAACTGCAAAGGAAGCAACTCAGTGTGGGGGTGCAGATGATTATTACTGTGCCAACTGGGGATGTGAGCAAATGGGGATGGGACACTGGATAATACAAAAGGGTAACCTTAGGGTTCAACGAGTTGCTCAGACTCACCTTGCAGCCAACCCCCTGTATGGCCGGTGCTCCAAATACAGATGCAACCCAATCCAGGTGACCATTACAGAGACAGGAAAGCAGGCCATCAATTGGGATATGGGAGGCATGTGGGGCCTCCAGTCATATCAACAGGGACGAGACCAGGGGTTGCTTTTCTCAATAAGAAGGAGTGTGCAGCCTTCCCAGGAGCCCCAAGTTGTTGGGCCTATGCAATCTGTTCCCCAAACTAGAATCACAGCACCCCCAATGAAACTGATCCCAGAAGAGCGGGCCACTTATTCCATTACTCACAAGGATAGGGCATTCCCCCTACCCCCAGCTCTACCAATTGCCTGAAGATGAAGGGTTCACCCTGTCGGCAATAAATATGGCATTTCTAGCCCTAAATCACTCCTGACCAGACTTAACCACCTCTTGTTGGATGTGCTTGCACAGACGACCCCCCTTCCTCAAAGCCATAGGGGTAAAAGGGCATTTCAACACAGAAAACAGCCCTTCAAAATGCAAATGGGGTGATCCAACTGTAGAGGACCCCACTGGGCTCTCCTTCCCATTGGTTGCCACTAATATGACCTGTGTTGCTTCTGAAAATTATCAAGGTGAATATTGGTCTGGATGCCAAAAGGTTAATTCCACCACTCCTTTATGGCTCCGACCTGCAGACGCAGGTGTGTACTGGCTCTGTCATAAGACTGGACTATCTCCTTGTGTGGCTACTGAGCTTTTGTTTTTATGGAATGATTCTTGTGCCCTGGTGTTGATGCTTCCTCATGTGCTATATCATAGCAATGAGGAGGTAGTGGCCCGACTAGCCTCCCGATCAAAGAGAGAACCCATGACAGCCCTAGCGGTGACTACACTCCTCGGCTTAGAGGCCACCGGAGCTGGACTAGGAGCTGCCTCCATGGTTTTACAGCAAAATAAATTTCAAGAATTAAGACATCTAGTAGATGTAAATCTTGATAAGCTAGAAACTTCTGTTAGGTTTCTTCAAAAGTCTCTTGAGTCACTAGCACAATTTGCCCTGCAGAATCGAAGAGGACTGGAATTGTTATTTTTACAACAGGCGGCATTGTGCAAGGCCTTAGGAGAAGAATGCTGTTTCTATGTAGATCACTCAGGAGTGGTTACTAAAAATTTAGATGAAATCCATAAAGGGATAAAAGATAGACAAAAAGATCAACAGAGTTCCTGGTATCAGCGGTTATTCAATTGGTCCCCCTGGTTAACTATCTTAATTTCTAGTCTAATAGGGCCCGCCATGATCCTTATTATCTTACTCATCTTTGGGTCCTGTATCCTTTTTTTTTTTTTTTTTTAAAGATTTATTTATTTATTATGTATACAGTGTTCTGTCTGCACGTATTCCTGCAGGCCAGAAGAGGGCACCAGATTTTATTACAGATGGTTGTGAGCCACCATGTGGTTGCTGGGAATTGAACTCAGGACCTTTGGAAGAGCAAGCAGTGCTCTTAACCTCTGAGCCATCTCTCCAGCCCGGGCCCTGTATCCTTAATAGACTAGTATAATTTATGAAACAGAGGCTAAGCACAACTCATGGTACAACGGAGTTATACTCAAGTCAAGACCACCGAATATGAGTCATATGCAGACCCCAAAGTGAGAACATGGGAATCTCTTAAATTAGAGCAAGTTAGGGGCCCATGATTGAGCCCCTCTAGGAACAAAGAAAGGGGGAAATGTGAAACTGCAGTAAAACCCCCCACTCTATCCCCTACAGACAAAGAGAAGCTTAAACCAGGATTCCTAAGTGTAGATAAGAACTTAGACCCCTTTCAAGTTCCCAGGTGGTGATAACAGCTACAGGGACTTAAAAAACACAGAGTCAGGGTATTCGGCCATCTGGTAGGGGCTAATTGGTCATAAAAGATTCCAAACTTCCCAAACCCCGGAGACAGCTCGTAAAACTCCTAACACGGTTGCTGAAGATAACACGAAAGACTAAAAAAGGAAACTGATACTAACCAAGGAGAGGGAGGCAGGTTGTGGGAAATGAATTATGTGGTCTGTGCCTTTAAGAACTAGCCTCACAAAGAAAGGGCAAGCTCCTCCCGGCCTCACTGCTACGAGTGAGTGCATTGGAGCGAGCTTCCCTGCCCGAGGCTTGTAAACTTAAACAGAATAAACCTTGCTTTTGCATTTTGTACCTATAGTCTCCAGTGGCCTCTTTGGGGATGCGATCTGGGCACAACAAGACCACTTAGGACAGGTTTTATTCCAACAACAAACATTGGTTGAGGCTAAGCTACCAGATGCTAAATACATGATTTTTTTCAGAGACAGTTATTTGGAGAAAAGCAGAAAATTTGTCAGAATAAAATGAACTCACATTAGACACTGTACATGGTTGTAGCTCAGACATGTTAGAGGCTGCAGTAAAGAAATCAATCATTATGATCCATTTTCAGTTTGAGGTGAGCTTAGAGCTCATCAGAGAATTACATACAAACAGGAATCATGAGGCCCCTGTCTTCTGTCCATGGCGCTTGGTGCCTTCATATCTAGGTGCTCTTAGTTCATCCTTGAATTGGAAAGTTACAGGCAGTCTGCTCTGTGACCAAGCCCACAAATTGGAAGAGGACAATTCCCAAGCCCAAGGATATGTATGATATAAGGCTTTGCGTCTTGAATCAATAAGAAGGGGAACTTGGGGAGGGGGCTGGGAAGATTGTATCTTCTTGAGAAACTCAGCCAATAAGGAATTCCATGGCCAAAGAAATGTGATTAGAAATATAAAAACCACTGTTTTGTGTCAAATCAGCTGCATCTATCTCATTTTTGTTTCTTCATGCTCTTATTATGAAGTAAACATCACTGTTTTCACATGAAAGCAGCCTCCTGAGTTAAAGGCCAGCTTACATTATTCAGTATGACTCTGTCACAAAGTCATAGCAAAATTGGGGTTCTTTGTTCTATACATTCCAACAGTAAAATCAAGATAGTATGGAGAAATGTTTTTATACATGATTCTGTCAGTGACAACAGAAGTCAGAGCAGAGGGAAAGACCCCACACTGCTACCTGCAGCAGCCTGAGGGTTCTTTTCAGAAAACTCAACCTAGATTAAGCCAGATTCTTGAATGTACTGCACAATAGAAAGTCAAGATGAATCAGTAAGGAGCAGAGTCAGAGTTTGTTAGGGAAATTATTTTATTATAGATTTAAGTAAGGGGAATAATTGAAAGGGTGGTAATTTGGAAAAGGACCAGATACACTAAAGAGTGAGGGAACATTTTTTAAGAGAGGGAGAGCTGAGTTTAAGCATCCTTGCCAGAGCAAAATATTGCAATTTTCTTGACTTCTGAAGTTATATCTCAAAGAATTAATTTAAAAAAATATTTTCTTTATTGCCCTACTACAGCCAGGGTCTGTGTTGATGTCTATGTTTTCTATTACCATCGAAGGCCAGGTGGATACCCCAGGTATGGGCAGCCATCTGAGGTCATGTTCATGTCCAAGAGCTGTGCTGCAGTTGGGGCCATATATATCTAAGTGGCTTACATTGCTAACCAGTGCCATGGTGATGTCTTGCTCAGAGTTGAAGCTGAGGGTCATGTCTGGGTCCATAGCCCTACTGCAGCCAAGGTCTATGTTGATGTCCATGGTTCCTGTTTTCATCAAAGGCCATGTAGATGCCAATGGTCTGGACCACCATTGTGTTGATGGCCAAGGGCCATGCTGCCACTGAGGACATGCCAATCCAAATGGCCTGCCCTGTCACTTGAGGCAATGGTGACATTCACACCTGGCTGTTGTCAAGGACCATGTCTGGGTACATGGCCCTATTGCAGCCAGGGTCTAAGTTGAAGTCTGAGGCCCATGTTGCCACCAAAGGCCACACAGAAGCCCGGGGTCTGGGACATACAACTGGTGGCCTTATTGGTGTCCAAGGAATGTGCTCCTGCCAGAACCCTGCTGATCTGAGTGGCCTGGGCTGCCAACTGGAGCCATGTGTCATCTGGGCCCTAGCTATTGCCGTGGGCCATGTTTGAGACTATGGTCCTGCAGCTGGGGTCTGTGTTGATGTCTCTGGCCTGTGTTACCACAAGGGGCCATAGGAATCATGCAAGATGAAATCAGAGGGCCATACAGAGCTGGCCTGACCCATCACTGGCTCTGGGAAAGCGGGTCAAGATACCCACAAGATCTCCACGACTTAGGGCAATCATGGATATCTGAGAGGAGTTTTGGTGAGGGCTCAGTGACAATGGTGTACCAGAAACCAGAGGCCTTGAACCAGACCTATGACTCATTTCAAGGAACATTTGCAAGCAAAGCTGATGGGACAAAAGGGTAGACTGTGTGACACAGCCGCATCTCCCAATGCCACTGAGATGAATGAAGAGGTGTTGGAGAGGTGGAAACACAGAGGAGCTAAGAGGTTTATTCATTTTTTGTTTGTTTGTTTTGGTTTGGTCTTACTTTTCTTTAAATTTTCTTTTGGGGAGATGCTGCAAGGGTGAAGGGCAGATATGGGGGGACTGGTAAATGAGTGGAATTGGAGTGCATGGCGTGAAATTCCCAGAGAATCAATAAAGAAATTACACTAAATTTTTTTTAAAATATTTTCTTTTAGTCATTTTATTAAATGATGTGACAGTATAGTTGCTGAAGATCCGTGGCTAAGATTATAGCTGATAAGTAAAATCAGAGATCACAAGAGAATTAAGACATGGTTTGCAGCTGGGGAAAGAGTAAGGGCACACTTAAACATCAGGTAGGCTTAGGTCTTCAGCATACTTCACTGCAAATTTAATACTTTTACTTAAATATTTCTATGTAAAAGGAATATTATTTCTATGTGGTAAATTTTGTTAATTGTGCTGAAATCCTTGACTCTCAGTTTGTGAGAGGCTTCAATCAGATCCTGGGGTGGGAGAGTCTTTTCTCTTCCCATGCTTTTTTCACTTTCCTCATCTTTCTGTCCTGCCTCGGTCACCTGGCACTAAGTGCCGATCACGAGAATTCACTCTGTAGGTGGTACTCAGAGCGATTGAGAGGAAGGTGTCTCCTGATGGAGTCCATCTGATTAGGTGTTCCATCGGCAGCTCCCCGGGTGTCCTGCTCCAGGATGGTGCTACTGTTTTCGGTTTAAGTGTCTAACTGCTTACTGTCACTTGGACTCTTCAGCCTGTATTGCCTGTCTCCTTCTAGTGTACAAGCTCATCACCTAGAGCCAGATTGGCTAACACCCTCTGTCCCTCAATATTAGTGAATGTTTGGAAATGGAGGGGAGTTGCAATTGTCACTTCATAGCTGCTTTTGCTAAAATACGGTCATTCCCCAGCTGAGGCCGAGAAGTGACTAAGAAGAGGATGGCAGTCTGATTTCTGCCCTCATTTTGTGTCTGCAGAGATGAATTACTGCCCTGAACCTTTCTTCTAGAGTCAAGTGAAAGTCCAGTAAAAGTTCACTGGATAAGAACTCCCAATTAACATGCACGCACAGACACACACAGACACACACACACACACACACACACACACACACACACACACACACGCCCACGCGCTAATGGACAATTATCCATGAAGGTAAGGCTGCACACCTTGAGGACTAACAGATTAACAATTTAAAAGTTTTTGAGACCAACTTCAGCACAGACCAGAGCCCAGTTAGTAATGAACAGGACTGTACTGTGCTCAAGATTGCTTAATTGGGCATACTTCTTGCCCTTTATTTAAATCTACATCTTATATGCATCCCTAAGAAAGGATATACAAGTCAGTGGACCCTTTTATTGGTTCCTCTCCCAGGGTGGCAAGACTTAAGATGTCTCCCTCCTCTGTTTTTCATCACCCCTTGTCTCTTGAACTGTCATATTGGGGATGTGAAAGTCTGCCAGAGTCCAAGATTTTGCCTTAAAAGTTCTGATGACAGGGCTGGGCCTGTGGTGTTCTCCAAGCTCGTAAGTTACCCAAGTAATGCACACGAAGGTATGTTGGTTTAGTATCATGCACTTCAAGTGGCAGGGACAATACATTGAAAGTATTTCCGCAGAGTCCACAAAGTCACCTACACTGGGTGACTTTGCTGCTTAAATTATATGTCCACAGCGGAGAACACCTGAAAGGGAATAAAAGGGACCCTTTTATTCTTCATATTTCTGTCATAAATACTAAGTTGTGGTGTGGTAAGAAAACAGGCTGGAAACAGAGTATATCCAGGAAACAGAACATATAAACAGCACATATCACCATGAGAAGGTGTCACTAGGTGAGGTATCACCAAATACTTCACTTGATAGGGAACAGAACTGACATAAACTGGTGTCAGAAGCAGCCTTCTATGATCTGAAAAGTTTTCCAGTTATCATGACACAATATCTGTTTTGAATACTATTACCATAAGTTTTGTATACATTTATGTCTTTTTTCTCTCACATATTCTGCTTCAAAACTATTATGGAGATGTCAGTCAGCAAAATCTCTGATTTTTCTGCCAGATTTTATCATTTCATCTCATTTTAACAGTGGTTACCAACTCTGGTCTGGTCAGAGGGTAAAGGGGTGAATGTCAAAAAGACTCTTACAGGAGATATTCATAGTCAAGGATCATCAGTGGGTGACATCAGAACAGCACAGGGACTTGAACTGGAACTGAAAATTACTCCAGCGTCCTCACAAAGTTAAACTTCTGTGGAACAATAGACATGTTTTACTGACATAGAGGATGGAATAATACAGCTGTGGAGCTAAGGAGATGGTTCTATGGGTCAACACTTACCATGCAGGCTTGAAGACCTGAGTTCAGAACCCCAAATGCACATAAACCCAGGAGGAGTAGCACACATCTGTAATCCCAGGACCCCTATGCTATGTGGGTCCAGGAGAGTTCATGGAAGCTTAAGGGCCAGCTATCATGGTGCACACAGCGGTGAACAACAGGACAGCCTGCCTCTGTCAAGATGGAAGGCAAAGACTGACACCTGAGATTGTCCTCTGACCTCGATGCACAGACTGTGGCATGTATCAGCCGACATTCTCATATGAACATGAACACACACACACAGATACATATGTGCATACATACAATATACACATTTACAGAAATGAGTATAGAAGAAAGAAAACCCAGCTATGTTATATGTGTAGTCTTTAGAGAAATAAGTGATGCATAAAAATGGCTTTAATTTTTAGTCATATTTTGTAACGAAATAACTAAATAAATTGCATTCCTAAAACACAGACATGGTCATTTCTACAATAGATTTATGGTGTTTTTGTGATAGCTCCAAAGTCCATTACTCCAGGCAAAGTCAACCAGGAAATACTCCTCGGGGGGCCAGTCATCCTATCCAGTCAATGGTGATGAAAACAAATTGCATTATTAGGACTTATTCTCTGGACTTCTAAAAACAGTTTGAGGGCAGAAAGTAAGAAATTTACTGAGTAGTTAGGTGTTAAGTCTTGCTGGATGACTTGCAATTTTCCCTAAAGATCTTAAACAAAACCTTAGCACAGTTTCTTTTGAACCATAAGATAGCTGACATTCCTGATAAAAGTTATGCAAGTCTATGTTAATGATCTAAATAACCTTTAGGAAATCATGAAATTTGTGGTAGTTTGAATGTAATTGGCTCCCATAATCCCATAGGGAGTGGCACTATTAGGTGGTATAGCTTTGTTGGAGTAAGTATAGCTTTGTTAGAGGAAGTGTGTCACTGTGAGGGCAGGCTTTGAGGTTCCCTATGCTCAGGGGATACTGCCCGGAGTTGCAGTTGATTTCCTGTTGCCTGAAAGATGTAGAACTCTCAGCTACTCCTCCAGCACCATGTTTGCCTGCATGCTGCCATGCTCCCTGCCATGATGAATATGGACAGAACCTATGAAACCGTAAGTGAGCCACCCCAATTAACTGTTTTCCTTTATAAGAGCTGCCATGGTCATGGTGTCTCCTCACAGTAATAAAAACCTTAACTGAGACAAAATTAAACACTGATCCTCCTATGTGGAACTTCATTTAGCAGGACATAGGAATCTGTCTTCTATTTGGGAGCATTGATTCACTTATTTATTTAACAAATATTTAATGAATACTAGAGTCATATGTGTGCTACATCGAAGTAACAGAGAAGTTTCCAGGTGGGAGACACTGTGTGTGATCTTTACCACATGCTCTGTTTAAAGGGTACTCACTGTTCTCTAGGGCTACAGGGCTTTCAGGAATCAATATGTTAAATTAATTTTAAGATAACTATTCAGAAGGTAAACAATTGAACATTTGAACATCTACTTGGAGAATGGAGTTGCAGTTTGCTAGTTAACTTGAGGAATGGGTTTAGTGAGGTTTCCTCAGCTGTTCGGCCATGTTTATGAAGGGCATGCTGAGAATGACCTTGGAACTGCCTATTAATCTCTCATCACAGTGGTCACCAAGGAGTCTGTCTAGAGAGGAACTTAACATAGAAATAGGAAGAGACTCCTAGATCTCATTTAGTAGTTCAAAATGCTGAAGAGTAGGGTAACTGTTGAAGGTAAAAACAAATGTGATTATGAAAGGCTAGGTTTTTCAAGTAGTGAAAATATTTGATATTTTCTTATATCTTTCAATAAAGAGAATATTTCAATTTCTTGTGTGCATCTTGTTAACGAAATAAAAATCTTTCAAAGAAACTAAAAAGATAGCTTTTTTGTTTGTCTGTTTGTTTGTTTTCTGAAGTAAATGTGTGTGACAGCTCTAAAACACAGATATAGATACAAAGTGCACTGAGTGGCATATTCTACCATGGAGCTTGTTCCATGAACTCTGATACATAAAACAAAAGGAAGTCATGAATCACTGTGTTTATAAAATACATTGGTGGGAACTTTAGGAAGGCAGGCTACAGCAGAGTTTGAAAAATCTGAAAATCTGAGGTCTTCAGATGTTCCTTAAATGATTCTTACCTTTCTGGTTAGTGGAGACTGGAGATCTGTCAGTCTAAACACATAATCCAAGGATTTTATCTTAGAATTAGAAGGACATTAGGTCTGATACAGAGGTTGATTATAAAGAGATAATAAAAGGGTCAAAGACTAACCCCTGATAACCTTTTTTTTGGTTTTTCGAGACAGGGTTTCTCTGTGTAGCTTTGCGCCTTTCCTGGAACTCGCTTGGTAGCCCAGGCTGGCCTCGAACTCACAGAGATCTGCCTACCTCTGCCTCTCGAATGCTGGGATTAAAGGCGTGCGCCACCACCGCCCAGCAACCTTGGTGTTTGATTGGCAATATTCCACCTCCCCACAATCGTTGAGTTCTAGTTAGCCTCAATGTCATGAACACATCATGTCAAAAGCACACATGTGTCTTTTTTGTGTGTCTTTCCATGATGTTAGATTTGCTGAATAACAATACATTTATAAGCTATCATAATTTTGTTGGCATGTTCCCACTTCCTTTGATAGCCAGCTGAGGCAAACATGGGTTCCTTTTTTCTGATCTTAACTACTAACAGTTCAAGCAGGCTACATCAAGACTGAGTAGAGCTGAAGCCTCTGGGACACTCAGGAATTCTCTGCTTATTGGGTCTTTGATACAAACATTGAGTGTTCAGATAACAGGTGGATAGGGCTCTCTCATTTGCAGTGTTAGATGTCCTCTTAGAACCTAAGTGAAGTTTTTGAGTCCTTTACTCAGTCTAATATATTTAATAAGCTTGTGGATATGGTTTTCCTGAATAAGATTGCTTTCTTTTTATTACATTTATTTATTTACTTAGAGAGATTGCCTATATGTATAAGCATGCTCGTGCATGTACCTTGGAGCACATGTGGAGTTCATGGGATAAGGGATAACTTATCCTAATAACTTAAGGAAATTGGTTCTCTTCTTCCACCATGTGCATCCTGGAGATTCAACTTTGGTTCTCTGAGGGCTTAGCAGCAAATTCCTTTACCTACTGAGATGTCTGCTAGCCCTGCAGATCTGCTTTCGATGTGCCCATATGCTCTCATACTCAAAAGTTTACCCTTAAGAGTAAGTTGTTTATCAGTCTATGTTGTGTGGGTGGTACCAGACAGATGGTGCTGTCTACAAGGTACTGTACCTCCATCCTCAAAACAAAGTCAAATGCTGCTTGGAAAATGGAGACTTTGGGGACAAGGCACAGCCTGAAAATGCCATGGTTTTATACAATCTGACCCTCAGCAATGGGTCAGGCAATCTGACTGCTCTCTAACAGGAGTGGCTTCTCCACAGAGCTTTGGCTCCTGTGCTTTAAGAACAATGCATTGTTGGTGGTTCCGTTACTATCTGGCATCAACTCTATCTTCTAGACCACCTTGTTTGTAGATGAAACACAAAGAGCAGGGCAGCAATTATCTTTGCTACAGCTTTCTGGTGAATCCTTTCGACAGTTCCCCTCAGCAATCAGTATGTGCTACTAAGGGAAATGTAAATGCCAGGCTTTGTTTACTGAGCATGAAGGTTTAGAAATGTTTATTTTGAGTCTTGGCACACCCTTGGTAGCACTGTTTTGTGTATCTAGGAGTCCCCTGTGCATTGTTGAACATTCCTAATGAAATACTTCTGTTCTCCACAGGACTGACTGTAGAACTCGTGTGCTTTGGTCAGAATGACCACCACTTACCTGAGAAGTATTCTACATTTGCTTTTGTCTCACGAGTACCCAGAGAACTGTATTAGGTTGATGCATGATGTTATATGTGTATTACATCTTGCATCTACTTCCTCTGCATGGCTCTTAACCATGTTTGTAGCTTGGTTGAAATTCTCTAAAAGATCACACCTTCCTGTGGACTTTTAGAGGAGAGCTCTTGTACCTGCGTGGGGCACCATGCATTACCTTTACTCTGGTCTTCTTCCCCTTCCATGCCCTTCTCCCTAACAGTGAAATTGTAGACTAGAAAACTGTGTTCCTCACATTCACTCCAACAGTAGAAGTACTCAATACATCATCATTGATGGAAGGAGCCAAGACAGGTAATTTCTAAATGAATTGTCAGTTTTAAAATACTTAGGTATTAAAAATCCACACTACATGACAAGTTCATGGATCATGGTATGTGGAAACAAGAGAAGGGCAAGTCATGGTGAAATGAAATATGGAGATGCTAGAGAGTAAATGCATGGAAAATAACCCACAAACCATTGGAAGTTATGTCCATTTTGACCACTTACTGACTCAGAGATAAGTAATGAAGACCGGGGTAAAGCAGGGATGGGCTCATTCACTTTATACAAGGGGAAAAGACAGAGCATTTTGGACAGCAGCAGCTCTCAATGACTTCACTTGAAAATGACTGAGCGTAAAAAAAAGGTGGTCCTAAATAAACACCAGTGTCCTCAGTGTTGAATGTCTCTGCTGAGTTCCACCAGGTCCTTGATGTCACACTGTCTCACTTCTGAATTACAATGTAAGAGCTGGATCTGCTAACAAGAGATCAAATGGCCTTCCTGTTCTCACCATAGAAAAGAGGGACACTTCTAGTTGTCCCTTCACAGTTCACATACAGAAATCCCCTACTGGATGGAGAAGAAGGAGGCCAGGAATGGGTAAAGAACAGGCCTTTTCAAGTGGACTTCCTGGGTGTTTTTGTAACTACTGATATGCATCATATTTTGATAGTGATTTTTTTTTTCAGAAATTAGCCTGATTTGAATTTTTCTACCATTCTTTGTGGTATGTTTGTCTCATAAATGCTGCAAGTAAAGAGGAGGTGAGGTGGAACTCAGGTGACAATGATAATGTAGGAGACAGAGTGGGATCTCCATGTCTGTGGGTGTCAATTGTGAATCAACTGACCTTGGAATGAAAACACTCAGGAAAAAATGTACCGTTGCTGAACACGTACACACTGTTTCCTTTTCAATATAAATGAAACAGTGTAGTATATTTACACAGCATTTCCATTTTACCAGACAGTATGTATAATCCAGATGTGACTGTAAATATGTGAGAGAATGTACATAGATTATAGTTATGTATTATGGGATTTCAGATGGAGGACTTAAGTATGGGAGAATTTAGTCATCTGGTGGAGTCCTGGAACCAATCCCTTATGGATAATTGAGGATGATTTTTCTATTGTATTTAACAATGGAAAAGATTTCAGTGTTAACTCTGTCAATTGATACATTCCATAAAACAGTCTGGGGACTGATGCTACATGTCTGCACAGGACTATGAACACTGATCAGAGGCTCAGTCATGAAGTATATATTGACACTGTGCTGTCCCTGCTAATCATGTGACTTTGAAGCTCTGGCTCTCATCTGTTGAGTCACTTCTCCACTGACAACACCTTTCATGTTGTCACTGCAGAAGTTTTGAGTTATTTGGTGTCTCATCTCCAAATCTTCAAATCTATTCTCCACACAAAATATCCAGTGAAGTTTTTTGAACATGCATAAAATCATGTAATCATTTGCTTAAGAAAATTGTGGTTTTTTTAATTAAGAAAAATTTTTCATTCATTTTACATACCAATCAAAGATCCCCCTCTTCCCTCCTCCCACCCCCTCCCACATTTCCCCCAACCCATCCCCCACTCTCCCCACAAGAAGGCAAGGCCTCCCATGGGGAGGCACATCCAGTAGAGGTAAGTCCAAGCCCTTCCCACTGCCTCAAGGCTGCACGAGGTGTTTAAAAAGCCCACTCATGCACCAGGGATGGATTCTGATTCTACTGTCAGGACCCCCCACCCCACGCCAGCCAAGCAAGTCAAGCTACACAATTGTCTTGCCATGCAGAGGGCCTAGTCCAGTGTAGACAAATTTCTAAATGGTCTTATTAAATAAAAAACACAGAGCCAATTATAAGGGTGAAAGCCTTAGAGATCAGGGAAATAGGAAAAGCCACTAGCCAACCTTACTTCACCAACTCTGCAGCTTCCAAATGCAAGCTACTTCTTGTCTTACCCATGCCTTTGTATGCCTTGCTTTTCTGCCCTCTTATTGGCTCTTAGCCCAGCTACCTCACTTCTTTGTCACTATCTATCTGTACAGACCTCCAGGTCTCTACAGTTGTTAATGGGATTAAAGGTGTGTGTCACCACGCTTGGCTTTGTTCCCTAGTATGGCCTTGAACGCTCAGAGATCCTGCCTGCTAAGTGATAGGAGTAAGGGCATGTGTTGCCTGACTTTTAGTTTACTTAAAATGGCTGGCCTTTTCCCCCTGATCTCCAGGCAAGCTTTATTAAAGCACAAATAAAATACCACCACATTTTAGCACAAATAAAATATAACCACAGTCCAGTCCTATGCAGGCTCCACAGCCATTGATTCAACTTCCCTGAGTTCCCATTAGTTTGGTTTGGTTGTCTCTGCAGGTTTTCCCATCATGATCCTGATGCACTTGCTCATAGAATCCCTCTTCTCTCTCTTTGACTGGACTCCTGGAGGTCTGTCTGGTGTTTAGCTGTGGATCTCTACATCTGCCTCCATCAGTCATTCAAGAAAAGCTCTGTGATTACAGTTAGGGTATTCACCAATCTGATTACTGGGGCAAGCCAGTTCAGTTCAGGCACCCTCTCCACTATTTCTAGTAGCCCAAGCTGGGGTCATCCTTGGGGATTCCTGGCAACTCCCCTGCCAAGCTGGAACAGGGATGGAGTGGGAAAGCAATGAGAGAGATACCATGATGGAGGGAGATATCATGGGGATAGAGAGAAAATTGTGTTTTAAAGGCATGTTGACACCTACACCATCAAGTCTTGTTAGTAAAATACAGTTGTAAATATTACTTAAGAGTTGCAAGCTTGCTGGCACTGGGGATGATGGGTTGAAGAAGGAAGGGGCCAGAGATATTTGAGAATCCAATGCAAATCATTACATTGCACTACTGAGCAACTGCCACATACATCAGAACTTTCCTCCCAAATAGACTCCACTTCATACTAATCCTGATTCTCATCTGTCCTAAGCCCTCAGCAACCACCAATCTACCATTCCCCCTCTATGAATTTAGTAAATTCTCTCATTCATGCTGGGGGATGTCTTTCTGTATACTGTGAATATATGTTGTTCCCATTGGTTAATAAATAAGCTGCTTTGGCCTATGGCAAGGTAGCTTAGAGGCAGGCGGGAAATCCAAGAAGAGAGACAGAAAAGAGAAAGACAGAGTCTAAAGAGATACCAGCTGCTGCCAAAGAAGGAGCAACATGCCAGCAGACCAGTAAGCCACAGAACACATGACAAAACATAGATGACTAAAAATGGGTTATTTTAAGATAAGAGAGCTAGCTAGCTAGAGGCCTACATAGACCATACAGTTTGTAAATAATATAAGCCATTGTGTGTTTACGTGGGTCCAAGCATCTGTGGGACCATGGATGAGGGAGATTTGTCTGGACTGGCGGGGGAGGGGGGCAAGCAGGACCTGAGAAACATACACATTCATTTAAGACATTCTTTACAAACTTCACAGAATAACACACTTTTAAAATAAACTTTCAGAGTCTAGAAGATTAATATCCCCCCAAGAAAAAAATAAATAAATGTTACCTAAATTTCAGCAACAGTAACAATGCCGAAATCATTATGAACTCCTCTGTTCTTTTCCATCTACCCTCCACCCATCCCAGTAATGCTTTTTCATAGAGATTATGGTAGTGAAAATTGTTTCAATATTTAACAGCCCACACTAAAGAAAGGGCAAATGCCAAGTCTCAGAAAGGAAGGGAGGGGAGAGAGAGAAAAGTAGGCAAAGATCTTTGTTCTGTTTAACTCAAAGTCCCATTGAAATTCAAAATCTTGAATTTCATGTGCAAAATCTCCCTGCAACACTTCAGTAAGAGTGAATCTGTGTCCTGTGTCTATTGCAAAGGGTGGCAGCAGAGTCAGTGGTATAGATGGACAAAATCTGTGTACTTGATCCTGAAACTGCTTGAAGATAAAAGACAACCCAGACATGAATCAGATAGGAGTACCATCACAGGGCTTCCACTTAGCCCTGATGCACGTGGAAAAACAAATTTATTCTTCTGAGTCTGCGTCTCTTTATTTGTTAGGGAGATCAAAGTACCAACCTCATAAGAGGAATAAACAGGATGGTGAATGGAAATGCCCTAGTGTTTGGGAGGGCATTCCATATCTGTCATTTTTCTGTTCGATGTTTCAATTCATCATTTTCTAGTACAATGAATTGTAAATTTTTATCTGTTCCTTGAGCTTATATAAATGCATACCTACACTAACTCTAACCCTAACCCTGAGCTGTGCCTTATAATTTATTTGTTTTTCTTTCAGGGCCTCACTAACCCAAGGTGGCTCAGAACTCACTGTGTAGTGCAGGCTGACCCCCAAACTCAGTCCTCCTGTTATCAGTCCCTGAGTGCTGGGATTAGAAGTTCCATCTGGTGTTATGCCTGGCTTGCAGTACAATTATTCTAACAGTATTCACTGAAGTCAGTATGTATCGAGTCTTATTTAACTCTGTGATTTTATATTTAACAACAAATATATCGTTCTGCCTATATACATATTCAGATATGTATGTAGATGTGTGTATGCAAGCATATACAGAGAGAAATAAGAGGGAAAGATATAGGTACACACACACACACACACACACACACACACACACACACACACCAATGTCATTTCCAGAACTTGCCACAGGTGAGCAATATTTCTGAGCAGGTTGTATGAGGAAGACACTGAAAACTGCATTTCATGTGGGTAGCAGTAACACCTCCACAGGAAAGAGTTTCAGAGATGCATTAGACCTTCCTGTTGCTGTAGCAGAATACCTGAAATTGATAAGAAATACACTGGTTTATCTCACAGCCTTGATGGCTGAAAGTCAAGGTCAGGGAGTGGTGTGTACTGGGTTTCTGGTAAAGGCCTTGTGCGGCTACAGCCAGATCAGAACAGCAGCTAGGCCTATGAGAAAAGACAACACTAAGAGTCTCTACTCCATAAGAACCAGCTCTGAAGGCAACTTCAGGGTCTTTAGAAAGGGACAGCTCACTGTCTCCTGAAATGGTACCAATCTGTACACAGGGCCTCACACCATAATGCAAACATTCACCACTAGACTCCAAATCCTGTGCAGAAAGAAACCTCAAAGTGAGCTGCAATCCATGTCTTCATTTGTTTTGTAGATTTAGTTGTTACTGTTTTATTTTGATTTGATTTGCTTTTTGAGGGGGAGGGTTGGGGGAGACAAGGTCTTGCCGGCCTTGATATACAGCCAAAGTTAATGTGTTCTTCTGATCCTCCTGTCTCTCCCTCTGTCCTGCAGAGATTGCAGGTACATGCCACTATGCATGGTTAATGGGCTGGATATCAAGAGCCTCCTGTGTAAAAGCACATGCTTTATCAACTGGATTATGCTTCCAGTCGATTTTTATTAGTTTAGACAGTATCTTCTGAAGTACCCAGGCTGGCTTGGAATTAGAGATGCCCAGAACCCTGAGTAGGGACATGGCAAGGGACTGTACTCAACTTGATGGGAGTTTTGATGGTAACAAGCCACATTCAAACTATACCAGCACAAGCAGGCAAGTGTCTAATCCAGCATCACCTGCCAGATCTACAAAAAGTTTTACTAAAGGGTTGAAAATCTTATTTATTATCCCACTTAACATTTAAAAACCCTTCAAAAAGAAAAAGAGGGCACAAAGTTGGGAATGGGTAGTGAAAGGATGAACGGATGAATGGCGCTGGTTGGTCAGCGGAAGAGTCATGGGCCATGGCTACCAGAGTTAGAATGGGCTTTATTAGAAAGAAGAGGGGATAGGAGGGGAGAAGCCAGACCTGGCAGAGGGAACAGAACAGGAATAGAGAGAGGAAACACAAGAAGAGAAGCGCAGAGAGAGAGCGCGGGGGTGCTTGCCCAGCTTTTTAAGGCGGTGCATAGTTGCCCACTGATGATGTGAGGCGCCAGACAAGACCCCGAGCTCCGCATGTACAGAATCCTAACAGGTAGGAGGTTGTATATTCAGGCAGGAGTGAGGGGAAACAGTTGATTGGTTTCTATGATAAAGTACATTGTATAAAATTCTCACAGAATTAGAAAAACTATTTTAAAATGTTAGAACATCAACAACAAAACCTTTCCATATTGCTTCAGGAAAGGAGTTGGAGGGTTTAGGGGATTACAGAGAAAATGTAGGTGTATTCCTATTTCCACTTGGCTGTAATTTCACATATCGTTGAATTTACACCAACTTAATTCAACTGAGTTGTCTCTCTGAACAAATCTTTACCAGAAGGAAGCTCAGACTTAAAATGTTGCTATAAACTGTCATTTCCTGTAAATTCCAGTTTTGCCTTATAAATTCCTGTATGGATGGCTTAGGCGTCTGTGAATGTTCTGACTTAATGAGAACAAAGGAACTCTCTTCATGGGAAAAATACCGGCAGAGCAGTCGGGACGTTGCTTTTGCCTGCTAAAACCTATGTTGTGATAAAGATGATATAAAACAAAGAACAAAAAATGAAACACGAAGATTATTTCACTTTGACAGAATAATGAGTTCCAGGTTAGCATATTTCATAGCTTTTAATTTTTAAAAACAAAGACAGACTCACAAATGTCAGAAGGACAAGGAACCAAGTCTGTGTTCAATATTGGCACATACCACTTCAATTGTACACAGCCCTCCAGCGGGGGCTCCCCACTTAGGTTCCCATTATCTCATTTCTTTGTCCATTTGCTTACTTTCCAAATATTCCTTCCATTAATCTTTCTATGTGTTTTTTTTTTTTTTTGGTTTTTTCGAGACAGGGTTTCTCTATGTAGCTTTGCGCCTTTCCTGGAACTCACTTGGTAGCCCAGGCTGGCCTCGAACTCACAGAGATCCGCCTGCCTCTGCCTCCCGAGTGCTGGGATTAAAGGCGTGCACCACCACTGCCCGGCCATTAATCTTAGAGCATTGACTTACTCTGTTCATGAAGCCAGCTTTTTAACATTTTGTAGAAAGCTGGCTGATGATAAAATGATTTACCAATGTTAACATATATCCTATTCTTCATTCTCTCAGCACTCCCCACCTCATGTCTGCCATATATAATCAGAAATAGGAAATATGAAAAGATGGACAGTTAGTATCACTGCTGTATCACCATAGTGACAGAGGTCAGCTGAAATGCTCATTAATTTTCACACTTAAGTACCTATGACCACATCTGGAATATTCTTTTATCTGAACTGAAACTCAGGGTTTTATCAGTTTTACTACTAATTATCTTTTATTAGATAATTTTTATTATCTAATAAAAGATAATTAGTAGTAAAACTGATAATTAGATAATTAGATAAAAGATAATTAGAACTTTTATATTCCTTGGTTATCCAAAGCCTCAGATTCTATACTTTTAAAATAATTAATCTGACTAGATTAATTTCTTGTACTATCTAATCCTAAAATCTTACCGAGAGTAACAACTGTCTACATACATACTTAAAAGTTGATTTGTCACAGTGTGAATTTAGATAAACAGAATTAAGCTCCCCCTAGTATCTGTCTCCCTCTATCATGGGCTTGTGAGTGGATTTATGGTCAAATAATTTCTAATTATTTAATATCTGCATTGTGCTTAGCAGCATTAAAACTTATGTAGCTTAGTCTCATCTGAGTGACCTAAATCTACTCCTTTGTTTAGCGGACCTTCATACTGCAGTGCCACATTGGTCCTTTCTCTGCTCTCCTTCATTTCTCTTCCTCCATTAACAGCTAATTTTGTGAACTTTCTAATTTGCAAATTTCCCAATGACAATATTAACATTAGTTTACACGTACACACACACACACACACACACACACACACACACACACACACAAACAGGCATGCCACAGTGCATATATGGAAGTCAGAGGACAACTTGTGGGAGTTGATGCTCTCCTTCTACCATGTGGGGTCGGAGGACTGAACTCAGGTCGTCAGCCTTGGCAGCAAGCACCTTTGCCCCCTGAGCCAACTCACAATCCAAAATGTAAATATAAATATAACTTCAACGTGCAAAATTAGCTAGAGAAATGTGCAATGTTTGGAACAAGTCCTTATTGAAGCTATCAGTTACTGAACTAAAACACTATTGCCAGGTATGGGATAACTCTTTATGAACCATTGGTCATGAGGCCCTAGAGACCCACCAAACAACTTAAATAGGTTCTTGCCATTACTCTTGATTGCTCATTAGAGCTATGACTCTTTTTTTGAAGACAACACACTCCTTGGTTGCACACTATAAGGAGATCAAACAGGAACTGTGATAAAGTCTGGGTTTTATGGAAAGACCAGGTGCTGAGAATAAGTGATAGTTGACTACTCATGAATAAACAAGACATGTAAGGCACATTTCCTCCAAGACGTGAGGTCCCTTATGGAAGAGGGGCAGAATACTGTCAGAGCTGGAAGGTAAGAATGAGGACTGTGAAACGCCATCATCTGAATAATACACAGCATTGCAATCATGAACTTCCAATAACCACAAATGATTGCACTAGTAATACTCAGGAAAAGGCCCATAAACAGCCAAACAAGATTCAAAAGGAACGCAGAGGCCTTATCTCTCACTGCTGAACTGTTCCCTATGGATAGATTCAGGGACCCACTGGTGACCTCCAACATGTTCTAATAGATAGTCTCAACAGATATACAGGAATGTCATGAATATAGGAAATAGACAGGTAGGAAGAAGGGATAGAGGGGCTGATAAGGGTGAGAGGGAGATAAAAGCAGGTACAAAGAGAGAGTAACCAGAATATATTATATACATGTATAAAATTGTCAAAGAACTAACTTAATGAAAGAATAATAAGGTAGCTTCACAGACAGAGACATTTTAGTAATTTGAAGTCTTAATTACTAGAAATAATTGCTTTTTCTCAAAGGATGGGGTCAATTTTCTGCTGTGTTGTAACTCAATACTTTGTAGCAATAAAACCAGGTGCAATGTGAAAAGGAAAGAAGAGGAAAGGGGTGAGTATAGTAGCTCAAAAATATTAAAGGAACATTAGAAAGTTACAGTGATTGAAGATGGAAGCTGCAGATATCACTTGATGGCAGAACACTCACCCAGCATGTGTGGTACCCTGGCTCAATCCCCAGCACAACAGGAAAAGAAAATAATTTTATACAATTTCATACTGGCATGGGAATGTGCATGCAGAATTAAAATGTGAAGGCATGGCAGGAGCTGAAACAAGGCGGAGAATAGTTTCAAGAATGTATGAGAGTTCAGCTGAACCCAGAATCTACCAGTCTATTTCCTGGTCCAGAAGACATCGTTTTAGCAGTCATAGTACCCTAAGTCAGTCACTAACAATGACAGATCACCCTTATTGGGCTCAAGTTTATATGCTCCACATTAAAATAAAGTCTGTGTTGGGCACATTCCATTGCTTTTTCGGGTTTGTAATATGATGCCAGAGCTATTATTTCACCTCCCCCAGCACACCATTTATCACTCAGAAGAAACTTAGATCCTGCTAAATATGTAAGTTACAGAAGACTTTTTAAAAATAATTCTTAGTCCTCAGTAGAATTTTCTAAACACATCCTGATTTAAAGATTAGGTGATAGGAGCTTCAAGGACTGTTCTCAAATGCCTGCTTCCTCTCATGCTGTTGGAGACAGTGTGTACCTTAGTGTCACTTTGATTTATTACATAAGGGATATTCTTGGTTTCCAGAACTCTAGCATGAGTCAGTCTTGCACAGTTCAAAGTGAACACACTCAAAAGGACTGCTGTGATGCCTAAAAGGCCTTTCTGTAAGATGCTCAGGAGATGGCTGGATGGAAGTTTCCATGAAGAAAAAAAAAAAAAGGAAAAAATAGTCTATGTGGCTTGGCAGGAAATGCCTGGAAAATATGAAGCAAGGAGTGGGGACGCCATGTAAAAGCTGGGCTGTTTATGAAAAGAAAAGAAAATTGTGGCAAGGCCAAGTCTTCCAAACCAACAGGCAAAGAACAGAGAATAAAACTAGTTTCCAATTCCTTTAAATAAATTCACTGTTTTCTTAACAACCACCTCTCTGAACTATCCACTATGTTTAGTTCTAGATCACCTGCAACATTTGCACCTCTGAATTATAATAATGTTTTATGGCTTATATTCACAGTTTCATGACAGCCTTCTATATTTGCTGTAAGCAACGATTACATCAAACCTGTATTTAACTCTGTGGATGTAAATAAAGTGTATACAAGAGTGCCTGTATTCACAGCCAAGTACTATTTTGGATGGGACAGAAGGAAAAGGAGACAGGAAAATTTAGAAATACCATAAATCTTTTTCCCAAAATGACATATTTTAGACCATACACATTTATTTTGGTTTGTACTTGATGTGATTCAAAAATTCCTGTTGTTACTGACCGTAGAGAGCAGTATTATCTTAGGCATCTGAAAGGTACATTCCACACCCCTGTACAGTACCATTTTTTACCATCACAGTTAACGTTCCCCTGGAAGCTTTCCTTGGCCTGTCTGATGACTGCTAACTCTAGACCAGCAGTTCAGAATATCTCTTCCATTTTTTCCTTAACTTCAAGCCTGCCAGCACCTTCCTGCTCATGTAGACAGAAGTTTCTGTCCTGCCTGGTCCCATAGCCATTCAGTCCCAAATAAGCACACAGAGGCTTATATTAATTACAAACTGTATGGCCTATGACTCAGGCTTCTTGCTAGCAAGCTCTTACAACTTAATTCAACCCATTCCTACTAATCTATGTTTTGCCATGGGGCTTTGGTGACTTTGCCTGTTTTCTCACATCTTGCTTCTCCTGGCAGCAGCTCAGAGTATCTGCCTGACTCCGCCTTTCTTCTCTCTCTATCTCCCTTGTATGTCCCACCTGGTTCCATCCTGCTCTGCCATAGACCAATGCAGATTTATTTATTAACCAATGGGAGCAACACATAATCACAGCATCAGAAAGACATCCCACAGCATTCCCACCTAATAAAAGCTCAAGAGTTCCTTCTCCCTTTCAGCTCAGTCTTCCTCCTCAGGCTTCTGAGCCTCTCTTTCTCCCTCTGCTACATTGTCTGAATGTTGCAATCATCCATTCACTCTTCTGCCATCCCCACTAGCCCATCTACTTCCCAAGTGAAGTACATTGTTCAGTTTCCTTCTGAGGATAACTTGATACCCAAGAGGGACCAAGAACTTGATTTGTTTGATTCATGGCCATGATCTGATGTGAGTGCTTTGCAGCAGACTGAAACACTCTCAATTTGAGAACTTCACTCAGTTCTCAGAGCATGATATGATTGAGTCTGGTTTGATTTTGCCTGGCAGAGTGATTGTCTCAAATCATAAACCCTGTATCCATTGTGTGGAGAATATTCACCCTTGCCTTGCTTAATCCATTCCTGTGGTTTGGATATGATTTGAATGTTCCCACCAACTGGTCCTGAAATTTAACACTCAGAGAAAGATGTTAGGAAAAGGGACCCAAGTGGCTGTTTATTCCTGAAGATTCAGCCCCTGTGTGAATTAGTCTACCCACTGTGTACTGAGTGATGGAGGGAGTAGCTTTATTACTAAAGCAGATCCCCTCTCTGTGTTCTCCTGCACAGCCTGGGACTCTGCAGAAAGACTTCTCGAGCAAGAAGGTTCTCATTGGATTCAGAGCCTTGCACTTCAATATGCAGGCTCCAGACTATTAGAAATCATTATTTTCTTTATGTCTCCCAGTATCAACTCTTTAGTTACAGCAACAGAAAGTGGGCCAAGATACCTTACTGGAAACTCTAGATCTTTCCTTTCACCAGAGGAAATGGCACCCCAGAGCAGATCAATGAGTTGTCATACACCTGGGGGAAGGCAATTGCTGCAGTGAAGCTCAGCTGTTTGATGCCAAAACTGGAGCTCTGTGTAATGTCCTCAGGGACAGATCTAATTCCTCAATTTAGCTTATAAGGGCTTTCCCAAATGGCTATTTATTTCACAGCCTGGCTTTTCTAGCAGCTTCCTGAGCATCAAGTCTGCCCAGTCAATCAAAAATGCTCTCAATTCCTGATGCACAACAGGCTCCCTCCCATGGTTGGTGCACAGGTTGCTCCTAGGCCCAAATTATTTTCTAATTATAAATAAATTGGAATGTGTTCCTCCTCTCTACTATCTAACAATGACAAGGACCAATACAATTCAATAAGTAAACATTTCCAATACAATTCAAGTTATTACCTTGTACTATTCAAGTAATTACCTCTAGCATCTCAAGAAGAACCCATCATGTCCTCACATGCCCCACTCTATGCTCATAAACCCCTACTCAGGCAAACCATTACTGTTGAGTTCTCTGCTTGAAAACAATAGACACTAAATTTCAGGTAATCTTGTTTAGTGTATTTTACTCAACTGCCACCTATTCCCACTCACTGTCACCACCTCACTGTCCTCAGATAGAGAATATTATAGAACACAGTAGCTGAATCAGCCATCTTTACCCCTCCTAGAGGACAGGAGCCTTCCTATGGTCCTGTATTGTGAACTATCTCTTTACACAAGGCATAGTCTTTCATGCACAGGAGCTCTGTGCTATTACCCTGGGCCACGGGAAGCAGAAATTACTGAATCCAGGTTCATAGTCCATAGCCATTCCACCCTGAGTCTGCCTGGTAACACTTAGGAAGCAAATAGAGTTCTGCCTGGTTGGCACTTGGATAGTAGAAACATACACATGGGGGGGGGGTGTTTAACTTAGAGCTTCGATGCTGGCCTTGTTATCTGACCAGAAAATAATCATTGAGTAACATTTTCCCCTAGAGATTTGGAAAAGAGCAAAGGCATGCATACTTGGGTCCAGAGACAGAGTGGATCATTTTTTATGAGTTCTTACAGGAAGAATCTTTTAAAACTTTTATTGAAGTCCATCTAAACCTTTAACATCACATCTATAAATGATTTTATAGTTTTCAGCATTTAAAAAATTTTTTCCTTGTACAACTCCATAAGTTAGAGACAGTTGAAATAATCACAGCTAGTGTTTTACGGATGATTTTAAGGTAATTTGCTTAGAAAGAGTTACGAGCTCCAGCTAATGAGCAGTAGATCTGAGCAGGATTTTAGCTGTTCTCATTCTGTGCCCTCCAGACTGTGTTTCTGAACTGGCAGGTAGGACTGACCTACTTTATGAAGCTGATTTTTAATGGAACACACTCTAAGTCACTTGGCAGAGACTCTCTCTTCTTCCTCCAAGGTTTCCTTGAATCCTGTAAGTGCCAAATTACACAGTTCTCCAAAGTGTGAGATCTCAGGCCAATGGCCCCAGTAAGCTGTTCTCCACAGATGGTTCCTGGCACAGTCAGCCTTGGAAGGGAGGATGAAGAGGAAGGAAATCAAGGTCATGAAGGAGGACAAAGTCCTCAACACAGATGCCAACAGATAGAATTTAGCTTTTCTATAACTGGCCCTCATTCAATAACTTGTCATTGTCTATCTATCCCAAGGTGATGAGTGTTTAGAGGAATGGACAAGTTGCATCTATGAATGAATGCACTGTGGATGGTTGGGTTAATTTTTAAAAACTCTACCCCCAAAAGAGAAAAGGAAACAGACTGGAAATAAATTTGAAAGCAAGAATTTATCCATCATCAATGAAAAGGCTCTAAATTTAACCAGAAAAGCCAAAATACAGGCAGAAAATTGACTCAGTGTTAACAGGGAAAGTAAAAAGCAAACCTTTTTTCTCCACTCCACTCCTATATACATCATTAGCTCAGCATCCTCTCATTCCCTCCCCAACCAAAGGAAAAATTACTTTAATCAATATCTTCAGACATAAAGCATAAAACATTTGGAGGGTTAAATTACTTGAGTGTCTAGCCTTTAGTTCTATACACTGATTTTATTCATCTCTCTATTACATTTCAGAATATTAGAGTTAATATACCAATTTATAATAAAAATGGTATGTAGAAGCACACCAAATAAATACAACAGTGTTACCTCACTAGACTCATCTGCTTTTCTTTTGTATTGTTCCAACACAGCTGATTATGACAGACACTTTTTGGAGCTGTGGGGATGAATAAGCAAAAGGGAGTGTAACATTTACATATTTACCCATTTATGGTGCACATTACCATATATATGATGCCAGTTAATGTTGGTGAAACAGAAATGAAAGAACATCCTTTTTTATAGCCTCACAGCCTACTTAGCCTTGGAGGCCCCCACTTAACCCCTTTCAAGAACTTCACCTTCTTTATGGAGTCCATTAAGCAAGCCTAGGTACAGCCTGCTGCCAGCCCTAATGCCTGAATACAAGGCAGCCCCAACTCCCATTCTAGTCCTTGACTCCAGTCTACGATAGGTTTAGCTGAATTAAGCAGTTCTGGGCAATGCCTATTTAGACCCTCAAGAGAATGACAGAGAGTAGTATTTGCCCAGGGAAGAGGAGAGAAGAACACTCCATGGATTTACAATGTGACACTTTATCAGTTGCCCTCAGGTCAGAATGAAAAGGAACTATTCAGGTTGGTTATACCCATTGGAAACTCCACCACCTGGAAAGACATTATAACTTTGCTTTATTGTGAAGTGAGAAAGCTGAGGAGGGAGTGTGCAAAAACATGTAACTGTAACTGTAAAGCAGCATTCAATGACTCACAGGTTCCTCTTCATACAAAACTTAAGATCGTGGGCCCACCAGATGGATCAGCAGGTAGGAGTGCTTGTTGACAAGCCTGGTTACCAGAGATGGATCCCTGGAACACACATGGTAGAAGGAGATAACCCAACCCCATAGCACATTGTCTTCTGACCACCACAAATCCATTGTGGCAGGCGTGTTAACTTGTGACTTCACACATACACACACACAACTGAATAAATAAATGTAAAAACTTTAATAAAAATTCAGTATTAGTGATCATATTAGCCATAAATCTGCGTGATTTCCTTTTACTTAGTAGGTCATGGTGAAGTCAATATTAAAAGATGAAGGGTCAAAGTCAAACCAATTAACCAAATAATGTGGGCCAGAAGATCTCCTATTACAAGTGTTCTGACTTTGATGTGCAGTGCTGAACTTCATGTTTGGTCCATATGAATTCTGAGAGATTCTAAATTAACTCCTTTAAACCATACACAAGGCAAATCATCACTTTGCTAACAATTCAGATACTGTATTCTGTTATATATGAACATGTTCACTTAAATAGCAAAATGAGATAAAAAATTATCTTTATCTGATATTTCTTAAAAATTTACGTGTATGGTTTGTATAGTTTATGTCTGTCTATGCAGCTTCAGGAAAGGGGAAAGACCCGAGTCAATGTGGGCTATGGTGCGTCTTCTCTGTATAACCTAAGCTTATCAGATCAAGCGTCTACAGAGGCTATTTGTAAAACAATCCAGGCTGTGAAGGAAAAGGAAGTATGCCCACAGTGCAGGTGGGAAGGAGTATGGAGCATCATTTCCTAAGCTGTGGCATGTAAATACCTCCAGTGAGCTCTAAAATGGGTCACCTACACCTGGTATACTGCCAGAACCCTGAATTCCATAGTGGGAAGTGACAAACTGAAGTCCATCCAGACAAGGAGGCTGCATTTCAGGTGCTTTTATCTACAATCTTTATGAGGCTGCCGAATACTGTAGGGTCTCATTTGGTACCCACAGCCTTTACAGCAAGGGGCCCAGCAGCAATTCCATCTGAGAGAGCAGAGACCAGAGTTACCTCTAGCAGGCAGTATCCTGTATCTCCAGTTCCAGGATATACAAACGTCCTCTTCTAGCCTCTGCAGCCACCTACATATACATGGTACAGAAATAAATGTACACAGGCACACACGTGCGTGCACACAAAAAATAAATATTTGAAAAAAGAAATTGTGTTAAACTAATTCTGTAGCCTTCTACCACTAATGAAAAGAAGGTCTTGCAACAACCCCAATGCCAGCTCTCCACTGCTAATGACTCAGGAAATTATTCCATGACTATACAGGGAAAGCTATCTGTTTCTTCATTCGTCTGTTTGTTGATTTGAGAGGAAGTGGCCAGGCTTTCCATGAAAGTCAAGGTGGCATGAACCAACTGTATTCAGGTCTCCTGTTTTATTTATTTATTTATTTATTTATTTATTTATTTATTTATTTATTT
>CABHPP010146188.1:38490-68424 GCA_902168425.1 Peromyscus attwateri
TTTATTTATTTATTTATTTATTTATTTATTTATTTATTTATTTATTTATTTTCTTTTAATTTAAAATAGATTTCTTTCTCATATAATACATCCTGATTATAATTTCCCTTCCCTCTGCTTTTCTGAATTCCTCCCCACTTCTACCCCACTCCAGATCCACTCCCTTTCCTTCTCTCATTAGAAAAGAACAGGCTTCTAAAAGATAACAACCAAACATGACAAAATAAAATATAAGACGAGAAAGACAGGAGGAAAGAATTAAGAGAGAAATGTATTAAAGATCTCTTTTCTATGTTAAACATCTCAATTCTAAACATTAAAACTAATAGTAATAAATAGTGTGATGAATACTCAAATTCTGCTACTTTGTGTCAGATATTGCCTTAGTGGTTGGGGACACATGAGGGCATTCTAGTACTTCAGAAACAGATTTTAAATTAATGATTATATGTTAGAGCTATGGAGAAAAATATAGTGAAGTAAAAAAACCTCCCCAAATGCCCAAGCTAATAATTAGCTTGGGCATGATGTCTCTTGAAGATGGCTGAAGTCTAACCTCTAATGACCTATAACACCTTACACAAATGGTCAGTCATAAGCTAGACAAATTACCCTGTCATATTTATACTTAACAAGATAAAGAAATGTCTACCTGTCCACCCAGATACAGCTCATAAGATAAGACCGAGTAACTTCCCCTAAATGCAGTTATAGAATTTTCACTCCTTGGAGGCATTATTCCACCTCCAATACCTCTCCCACTGTGGTGTACTTTCATAAATTCTTTGTCTGTTGGTAAGGAAATTGATTTTATGACCCATATCACCTGCCTCCCATGTATATTTCACTTAGCAAGGAAATTCATTCAGATAGGGAATCATCAGAGGCAGGTAAAGCTCCTCCGTTTAAATATGTTGGTTACTAAAAATATTTAAGAGGGATAAGATGGGCAGGGACAGTTCTGGTGGTAAAGGATGAGGAGTGAGCAGGGCATGTGCCTAGGAATTCTTGAGGAGTTTGCACATACTCTATGACCAAAGCACCCCCTATGTCTGAGAGGTGGTGTGCAGCCACATGGAGCCAAAGCTGAGTGGGTAAAGACGGGCATGACAGAGAAATCTATTAATTTTGATTAATACATAGGAACTTGAAACATTATAGGAACTTAAGTATTTTAAAATCTATTTGTAGTCAATTGCATGCAATGTAGAGTCCTTATTCAACACTGAAGAAAGTTAACTTTAACAAAGAATATCAAAATAAGATCTAATTGTTGAAAGATTCCAAGTCTAGGGACAATGTTAGTCATTGGGGGTTTTGTGCTTGTGTGGAAGAAAAGAATATTTGAAATATGCCAACTAATATCATTGCTCAAATTTCATGAACCTAAAAAATTCTCTGAAGATACTATATATTAAATATATAATCATAGTTCCAGATTATTTCTTCTATATGCAGATAGTTCCAACTTAAAATTTTTACTGTTTTTAAATGTTAGAATGGTACAAAAATGATACATACTCAGAAGACAACGCATTTCAATTTTTTTTTTTCGGTTTTAAAAGACAGGGTTTCTCTGTGTAGGTTTGGAGCCTGTTCTGGAACTCACCCTGTAGACCTGACTGGCCTGGAACTCACAGAGATCCGCCTGCCTCTGCCTCCCGAGTGCTGGGATTAAAGGCCTGCACCATCACTACTGGGTCATTTCAAGTTTTTTTAAATTTGGTCTGCTCTCAGGCTACAATATACAGCAGGACACTATCTTGAGGACAATGCTGGGCAGCAGCCTGAGGTCCAAGTCAGCTTTGCAATTATGAAGGGAAAACAATAAACACTCTAGTGTATGCACTGCTAACTTAATTGTACTAAATGCATTTTCAATACTCCATATTTGCAATGGATCCAGTTGACTTAGTTACTTTTCTGTTGCTTTGTTAAAACATCATGACCAAAAGCAACTTGGGGACCAAAGGGCTTATTACATCTTACAATTCTCAGGTCACACTCAACCACTGAGGGAAGTCAGAGTGGAGCTCAAGGCAGGAAGTGAAGCAGAGGCCATGGAGGAATGCTATTTGCCGTTTGCTCCATGGTTCACTCACTTGCTTTCCCATACCAGTCAGGACCTCCTTCCTAGGAGTGGCATCACCCACAGTTGGCTGGGACCTCTCAAATCAATTGTTAGTCAAGAAAATGCCAGACAGAATTGCCTACAGGCAATCTGATGGAGATATTTTCTCTATTGAGAATTCCTATTCCTGAATGACTCTAGCTTGTGTCATGTTGCTGTAAAACTAAGACCACAGCTGTGTTTCTCAGAGTATAACCTCATCTTAACCTATTGAGCATCAGTATGCATGTATGACACACATACTATATATATGAGTATGCTCTCTGTCTCATAACAGCTATGTAAAGTGTCAGGAATTTGAATATTTTATGAATCTTCTCATAAGACTGAATATTGAATTCCAACACTTAGGAGGGAGAAACAGGTGGATCTCTGAGTGTGAGTCCATCCTGGTCTACAAAGCAAGTTCCAGGACAGCCAGGCTACACAGAGAAACCCTGTGTCAAAAATAAACAAACAAACAACAAAAACAAAACAACAAAACCTGAAGATACCATTGAATATGCTTATGAGTATTCACTTCACATACTGATGCTATTTAACTCATGACAAAGTTATTTCCCAATAACCACACAGTAAATAGAAAATGTCCTAAATCAAAGCTGTATTTGATGGCCCTAAGTCTACCAAGCATTACAGCTTAGCAGCACAAGGCAGTAGAATGAAATTGTTTTTCCTCAGATGACAGGGCTGACAGAGACTGTCTCTTACTTCCCAGCACTTGCTTACTATGCTGTATTGTTATTTTCCATCCATTTTGGTGCATTAATATTTGGGAGAATAACTTAGTGGGACACAAGATTTATTTCAGCTCATTTCCCCAGGTTTTTGCTATGGTTCTTAACTATATTGATTTTGAGCCCATAGTGAGACAGAACCTCGCTAAGGCTGGAGTGTGGCAGACGATACCTCACCTCACACTGGATAAGAAGCAAAGAGAGGGAAGGGAATCAGGTGTGCCCTTCACAGGTCCTCTTCTCAGTGACCTACCTCCTAATTTTATGTTACCTTCCCAAATAGCATGACCAGCTGGAAACCAAATAGTAAACTCACAAGCATGTGTGAGTTCATACTCAAAAACTACACATTCTGGCCCAAATTGCAAGGAGCTGTAATCTCTTGATGAGAGAAGCTGTATGGTAAAGGCTTGCTGGAGGAAGGATACACTTTGATTTATTCCATGCCCTAGGATTGCCCTATACCTTTAAAATTCTGCCTATGAACACCAGGTAAATGCTTTCAAATTATTGGTTGGCTTGCAGAATTAAACATAGTTTTCAAAAATTGATTTGACATATACATTTTCCTCTGAGATGAGGTTAAAATGTGTCAACAGTTGAAATTAGACTCTTGCTGAAAAGCTATCCTAAGAATTGAATAATTCAGCATTTCAAATGATCAAACAATGACAGATGTTTGGGAACCATAATATTAGTAATATCTTTGATTGTCCTATCCATGGCAGAGGTGCGCTGCCAAGGTCAGAATTGTAAGCCAAAGTGACACCAGAATTTAGGTCACATAAAAGCAGAGGAAATTTATTACATCCTTAATGAATGCCTATAATTGCATATAACATGGAAACAATGATAGCTCCATAACCATCCTGCCCATGAGAGCTGGACATAAACAATGATTCTCTCCCTTCTTGAGAAAATGTAGCCATAAACCTGGAGGGAAGAAGAGGGCAGTAATATTTCCAATGGGAAAGCAGAGGTTTTAGAAGGGATTTCTCCGTTTAGGAGAATAATTTTAAAACTAAACTTACTTGAACTTTATGTTTGTACCTAAAATGCACTGAGAACAAGGCAGGGAAATGTCAGTCAAAGGATCCAGAAGTTCAGTTAGGAAGAAGGAACATAATCAACTATCTATTGCACAACATATCGACAGTGACTAGCAATGCATTGTGTTTTTGAAAATTGCTGAGAAAACAGGGTGTTTTTTTAAGCCATATAGGGTAACACATTGGTAATCAGCTTGGTTTAGCTACTTACAATATATAAATCTTTTAAAACATATTGTACATAATAAATACATACAATTTTGTGAGTTATAAACAAGGAACCACCTCAAAAAAGTATCACAATGTTAGTTAGGATCCCCCTCCCCTTGCATGGCAAGCAGTTAAAGCTTAGTCCTATCAGAAAAGGATGCCCAGCTCTGAGGAAATGGCTCATGTGTTTGCTGCATAAACATGAGGATTTGAGTCTAGATCCCCATCACATACATAAAAAGCTGAGCATGTGATGCATGTCTGTAACCTCAGAGATGGAAGGTGAAGACATGAAGTACCTAGAAGCCTGCCTGGCAACAAGTCTAGTTGAATCAATGAGCTCCATGTTCAGTGACCAACTCTGTTACAGAAAAGTTAGTAGAGAGAGATAGAGGAAGATACCTGGCATCAACTTCTGGTCTCCACACTTGCACACACAAGCATGTGGCTCTGCATACACACACACACACACACACACACACACACACACACACACACACACACATTCATTTCCTTAATATAGAGATACAAATCTACATCTTTTACAAATGTATGCATATGTGTCTGTGTGCATATTTCTTTATATATAACAAAACACTCTTTATTACCAGAGTTATCGAAACTACAACAGCTCCCTATTTTCCAAGCAAATCTTAGAATTCTAAAAGGAAGTTTTATTAAGAGTGAGAACATACTATTTAGTCATCAGTATGGTTTTCTTACAATGGAACAATGGAAGTAGTGTCTAAAACACTGATACTGGCTTAATTGTTCCCTCACATTTACTGAGTTCATGCATTGAAATTCCACATTCTGGTGTCTAGGTATGTGACTGTAGTGGTAGATAATCTTCACAGCAGTTATGCAGTTAAAATGAGATCATGAGAACAGGTCCTAACACAATGTGATTCTGTCCTCGCAAGGGGAGACTTGGAGATAGACATATACACAAGCAAGCCATGTGAACAGAGTGGTGGCTTCTGTAAGCCAACACCCCTAGTACACTGATCTTAGGTATCAACCTCTAGAATTGTGAGGCAATAATTCTTGATGTTGAAGCTCTTAGTTTGTATTATGAAAGAACCCTCTTAGACAAACCTAAATCAAAGGGCCCATCATGCACCACATCCAAGCTGGTGCATATACCCAGGATATAGTTTTTGTCTTCTTAGAACTCAGTGGAGGTGGGCTGTCAAGAATACATTATAGAGATTGAGCTGTGTATTAAAGCTATATTTTGACCCACCAAGGGTCTGTCAAAAGGCAAGCCATTTATTATGAATATTTGGTGTTATCCAACTTTAATATTTCAGCTGTCTTCTGCTATGAAATTCTTGCAAGACCAGTTATTCCCAGACCTTTTGGCAAACAGTTCAGCTACTCAGACCTGCTGAACTTCTAGGTAACTAACTCCTCCTCTGAGCCTAGGAGACAAGCTGGTGGGAGATGCATAGCTTTGATTCTTGTGCAAATGAAGCTCAGACCATCCTTGAGGCCTAGTGGCTCTCCAGAGCAATAGACTGAGAACAAAAGATGTTTTTACATATCAAGGTGGAAGGTAGGGTGGAGCAACATTCCTGAGGAGGCAGACCAGGAGAAGAGACAGGCGTTTTCTGTAGAGTGGAGAGAACGGCATGACAGGGAGAAGAGAAGAACACAGAAGTAACATAGACGTTATGGCAGAACTCTTGAGCCAGGAGTAGAGAGCAAGCAGAGATGGAGGGAGAAGCAACAGAGGACGAAGATGAAACTGAAAGCACAAGAGCTTAGGTGTTAGCAGGACTATGAGATGGCAGTAAATGAGGGGACAAAAAAGAACTGAGTCTCACGATGGAACTGAAGCTATGTAGACAGGATTTCATCCCAGAGAAATAAAGTAGACAGACAAAGAGCTTGGTGTATCTAGATTTATTCTTATCCTGAATGCCTGACGGAGTTGTAGCTGTATAGATAGAATTTTGTCTTAAAGGAATAAAGTTAACAGACATAAGAGCATAGAGTACGTAGATTTTTTTTTCCCCTCAGATATTCCACACGTAGTAAAATCCCTAGACCCTGGGTAATCCGTAAGTGGAGATGACACCATGCAAAAGTTTGCATAACAAACTTGGGTTAGATTTTCTGGAAACAAAGAATTATGATGGTACTTTGAGGTTGTGGAGGATTTGTTCTCATTCTTTGCTAAACATCTTTGTTCTGTTGTGCTGGGCATGGTCACACTTGTCTGTGTTCAAAATACTGAGGTACCTGAGACAAGAGGATCACAAGTTTGAAGTCAGCCTGTGTGGGTCTCCTTTTCCTCAAGGCTAAGGTAACAAAAGCTGAGAGCAGGGTTAGGGATGGCCATGAGTGTGATGGAAAGAACTTCTGGGAGTCAGCTTCAGAGAGACAGCTCATTTCATAGTTCTAAGGGTAAGGTATATAAGAGATCTTAGGGTTACAGGCAGGAAAGTCTGATTGGTCATAACACGGTGTTGTACCCGTTTCATGAAACCCCCAGAGACCACCAAGGAGCCGGTTTCTGATTCAAGCATATAAGAGTCCTTTTATTCAGGTTCAACCTGGGCCTCCGCATGGCAAATGGAAGGAAATGTGGCAACGGCCACTAGCCGAGGTGTAGAGGGTTTTTATAGGGAAAAACCACAAACCGGGAATTGGCAGTTTGGGATTGGGTAGAAGGGGCAAGGTGATTTTTTGAAACCATTGGTCTAGATTTTTGGCGGGGAACCACTACCCACTGAACAGGATTATCTGGACTGCTCAGCAGGATTATCTAGATATCTCCAAGGGCCATAAACCACAGACAGGATCTTGTTAAGCTTTCCTTTGCTGAATAAACAGCAGACAGGATGTCTGCAGGAGGATACTGCTCTGCATCCGTTCATGTTATCATGGCATATTCCTGTGCCTATAAAGTTACATCTAGGCCTTCACAACAGCACCTAATTATATGGGCTGGAGGATAGAGTAAGAATTGTGTGCTGAATTATACAATGTTTGCAGGGAGCTCTCTGCAGGATCATCCTCCAAATAAAGTCAGGCATCAGGGCTTAGGGACACTCTCCAATTAAGGTTAGACAGAGAAGAGGAAGCCCCACTTGAGAAAGGGAGCCCTCCATTTTGCACTAGCTCAGAGATCTTTCTGGGCATGGTGGACTACGACCTAATTAGCAGGATTCTCCAACAAGCATAGGCTACATAGTGAAACTCTATCTCCAAAACACAACAAACAACAGATCTTTATTTTTAAGACAAAAGAAAACATCTACCTTCTCAGCAAAACTGTAACACACAGTGACCTGTTCACAGCAGCTGCCACCATTTGATCTGCCAGGCTCTTGAGGCATCCCCATAAACTTGGTACTCTTTAGTGGTCTGACTTTAGAGAGAGCTCTTTAAGCTGAGCCAGGAATGATGGGAAGGATGTCTAGGTGAGAGTGGGAATTTCCAGAGAAAAGAAAAAGCATTGATGTGTCTGCAGATCTTAGAGATTTGCTGGGAATTTGACATGCATGTGTGGTTGCATTTCAGGAAATGAACTCAGGGGAGGTGCACAGATTGGTCTTCTCTCTGTCAGGTTCTCTTTCCCCTCACAACACTCATATACCAGCTAATTACAATGTCCTATGGAAGAAGCAGAAGCAGAGGAGCCAAAGTGCTGAAATCATTATCACAAGATAATGTGTAGTAAACACGACTCCTGAAACAGGCAACTGTACACCCAGCATTGACCAAGTACAAGTTGCATGCATGGCACTGCTCAATGCCTCAAAGAATGCAATCATGAGGCAGAAATCATCTGCTTTCATTCAAGACAGACTTGATTCTGACTAATGTGAGGACAATCATTATTTGCTTTAGAATGGCTCAGTTCTTTACATCCCTATATAACTTTGCTTAGTGCAAACATTATCTCAGGGTAGGTACCTCACTATGACCACTGGGTATCTATTTTAGAATGAATATGAGTAGTGAGGTGCTTGGGGAAGAAATTTCAGCACAACTGAGCCTCAAAGGCTGGTTCAACATTGTTGTATCACATGGGCAACTGAAGGAACTACATGGGTCTCTCTATCTAGTTACCTACTTTTTTATATACTTTAGTGTCATTCATTATTCCATGTTCAGAATTAATTGAGAACACTAGGATTATGATAATAAGGAGTGCATTCATAATAAAATGCACCATTTCATTAGGTACAATCCTAAGAAGTAGTAATGAATAGGAAACTCAATTTGTTTTAACAAAATATTGTCTTTCCAGGGCCTAAATACAGAAGTTGATTGTGCAAGTAATTCACAAACAAACCTCAGAGAGGAAGTTTTCTCAAACTTCATTTAAATGAACACTTGTTTATAGTTAGAAGAAAGATTCCTCCAGCTGAGTAAACTCCAAGGCCTTTCAATAATGTTCCATGGTGATTTAATTAAAAGATAACTGGAAGCGAGGAACTATGAAGAAAAACACTCCTGTAGGAAGGAAACAGAAATGAGAGGGCAGGAAGGAAGCAGAAGGACAGAGTCAGAATAACAGCAGCAGCAGGGACAAATTAAGAAAAAAGCAATGTTGGCATATCACATAGTTTCTCCATAATGATCAATGAAAACTAGATACTCAAAACCACTGGAAAAAGCAGTTCCTTTAGAGAATAGACCAGACTTCTGCCAATCTCCCTTATTTTTAGCAATATAATAGGCTTCCTGAGTCTGTTGCTTTATTTTTAATTACATTTTTAAAAAATTTATTGTCCCTATGGTGTGAAGGATGTATGCATGCCACAGTGTATGTGTGTGTGCGTGCACACATGCTTGCGTGCGTATGTGCGTGCGTGCGTATGTGCGTGCGTGCGTGCGTGTGTGTAGGTCAGAGGACAGCTTGTGAGTTGTTTTTTCTCTCCTTCTATCATTGAGTCACTGAGATCAAACTTAGGTAACCAGGCTTGACAGCAGGCACTTATACCCACTAAGCCATCATAAGGGTTCCCAGGTTGTTATTTAAATTTTATTGTTCCTTATTATCTTTTAAAGTTAAAAGCCAACAGATATTGAATTATTGGCATAGATACAGCCTGGCATGCATCTACACAGTGAACAAAGCCACACACATATGTTTGTGTGGAAGTGGGTGCTGGCACAATCTACGGGTCTGAGTCCTTTCCTTATTGGTGGACATTAGGGATAGGCTAAAGGAGAACCTGACTTTTTCTAAGAAATCCATAGGCCATCTTCCAGTCATAAGCAAAGGTAAGGAAATATTCAATAGTACTTTTCTGCATACTCAAAATTAAATTGACTTTATATGTTAATTAAAAAAAGGACAGTTTTCTATCATTTCAGTTCTGCTCAATTTAGTGCTAAGTGCCATGTTAGATAGTTTATAAAAGCTAAACTTCAGTCTCAAAGGACGTAATTATGCCCTGGAATTGTGCTTAAGTAACTAAGGGTAATATTTAGATTATATTTATATCTAAGTAGCTCACATTAAAGCCCTACCAAGATCATGTCAGAAACTTTAAATTATAAGGAGTTGCCCATTTGCAGAGATCAACTCCATACTACTTATTAATTTTTCTAAGATTATTCAGCAGTCCATTACTGGCACATTTATGATTATAATAATTATCTCAACAATACTGATTCTAATTCTATGACATTTCAACTAGATTTCACCCAAGAGGCAACACTTCTGGGAATACCCACTGCTATGATATTGGGTTATAACAGGAGATGACAAACAATAGAAGTGGGTAGTCACTTCAGAGAAGTATGAAAAGACCATACCTATAGGCTATAAATGAGTTTATTAATAGAAAACAAACTAAACACCTTTCCAAAGTGCCACATTATGAGGTGTTGTTAGATTTTTCCATCTATAACCCTAAGAATTTGAGCTAGAAAGAAAGCAGTAAGCAAAGCAAGCCTTCAGAACCATGATGTGGCTTCAAAATGAAGGATGGAAGAACAGAAGGATGGGAGGAAGTAGGGGAGGGAAGGAAGGAAGAAGAGAGAGAGAGAGAAAGAGGGAAAAAAAGAAAGAAGAAAGAAAGATAGATAGATAGATAGATAGATAGATAGATAGATAGATAGATAGATAGATAGACAGACAAACAGATAGATAGAAAGAAAGATGGCCCATTTCTATCTCTAGCCCCTGTTGGGGTCTGTCTGCTGTCTGGGTCCCTCCTTTCTTCAGAGTTCCCTAGAAGTTTCCTCACAGAATAACCTTGGTAATTGGAGAGCTCACTGATTGTGTCCCATCTTTTCAAGGCCTTCAATTTGTTCATTGTCTGATGCCAAATATATCCATAACCATTTGGTTGTTTAGGGAAATGGATCCATGTAGCTTCTGTCATTCCTTCTTAGTCAGGAGTGGAAATCTGGCAAAGAGATATAAATGCCTATGGAGTAAATATTTGTACAAGTAAAAATAATGTATGTGATATCACTTTGAAAACTGATGATTTAGCAGGTTTCCTGATTTTAATCAGGCCAGGTTTCTAAGAACAGATGTGTTTTGCATGATTTCCACCTTTTTTTTTTTTTTGAGGAAGAGAAATGCCATGTTCTATGAAAATTAGGGCATCATCTAAGAACAAATGAATGTTGAATAATCTAAAGTGTGAGTCTTAATGAAAGGTACAGAAACAGGAAAACATCTAAGTTATGTGAATGACATTTGAAAGGTACTACTAAAAAACTCAGACATTCTGAACATGTAAGAACATGTTATAATGAAACCAATTATTATATATAATATACTACTAAATACATAAACAAAATATAAGGAACTATGTATATATTTTAAAACCAAAAAGTTTACACTGAAAACAAAGACCACTAAGGAATGGATACATAACAAGGTGAAAAGATGTAAAAATATTGTAGAAATATTATTTTTTGTTTTTAGATAATCTTAAAACATATTTTAAAATCAAATATTTCGTACATATGTGATTAATAAGCTCTATTTTCATATACAGTTTTGAACCTTTTCCAAAATTAACACTAAGGATATTCGAAAAAGCCATATGGAAGCTTCTTTAAAAAATAAAATATATATAAAGAACTTAATTGGAGTTGCTCTATATGGAAGGGACACATAGATCCTTCAAGAAGATCTGTATATTATTTTTAAAATGAAATAAAAAGCTCAATGCCAAGTGTGGGATACCTTCCCTCCAGTTGTCAATCAGGGGATTCTGGAGATTCCCCCAAAATAATACAGTCTATTTACTGCATTACTCTTGGTTACCAATCATAACTTTGTATTGCTGAAGACACCACAGCCATTGGTCACACAGGACAAAAAGAAATCAAAGTGGTACTGATCTAGAGGTTTCATCCCTACTGGCTATTTTTCACAGAGCTGATGGTGCCTTATAGGCTAGTGTGAGAAAAATCACTAACTAACAAGCTGTAAACTCCTATGGGCAACAATAATGACCAGTTTTGTAAGATATGCCTATTGGTGCAATGATGGCGTGAATGTTATTAGAGTAAGCAACAGCTTTCTAGTCGCATTTAAGTCCTGCTCTAGAAGAGGGAGTCCATGTCTGGTATTATAAAGCTGTGACTGGGAAAATCATAGGCTCTAGGGGAGAACCTACTACTATTACTTTGCTAAAGGGATTGAGTATCAAATTGCCCTATAGATAGTTATAGGTATATATTTTATACCCACATATTAGTACATCTCTCATCTGTCATCAAAGATGTTTGTTTATGCGGTAAAGATAATTAATCCAGAAATTCACAGTTGGTCAAAATGGAGAGAATAAGTGACCATGGGGTGCCCAGCCCTAAGTGAGATATCTAGGAGCTGGAGAAATGGCTCGGTAGTTAAGAGTATGTACTACTCTTAAAGAGGACCATGTTCAACACCTAGAACCACAAGTCAGGTGGCTTACAACTGTCTGTAAGTCCATCTCCAAGGTGTCTCATGCCCTATTCTGGATTTCATAAGTACCTGCACTCACATGTACACATATCTCCACACAGGCACACATACAATTAAAAAATAAAATAAATACTTAAAAATAATAGTGTAACATCTATTATCACACCTCCCCTCCTAACCTTAGGGAACTTCATGAAAGGAGGAGAAGAAGGATTGTAAGGGCCAGAGGTCAGGTAGCACTGCAGCAAATAGTGCTTTCTCAACATGCAGGGGAATTGCACTCATGAACTCACAGAATCTGTGGTTGCCTGCACAAGACTGGCAAAAGAACAATCTAATTAATATTCCAATATAGAAAGGAGAGGTGCTCACGGGGCCCTGCTCTAATGAAACCTTTACGTGGGTAATGGTTGTTGAGAAAAGGAGAATCAGTTTTCTTCAGCAGTGTAGCAAATCATGAGTTGACTATGCTCCAGTGGGTGGCCCTACAGCCACATGCATGCAGGCAGCACTAACCATAGTGGGTTATTTTATTTTGATGGAAGAATACATGAAGTTAGAAGGAGAATGTAGGGGATATTCAGGAGGACAGGAAGGCATGAAGGGAACATGTTGAGGGGTGTTCCCGGGAGAGTTGTGGGTGGATAATATGACCAAAATATATTATATATATATGTATGATATTACTTAATAATAAGTTTAAAATATTATTTCAAAAAATCCTATCAATATAAAATAATTCATCTTGTGAGACAAAAAAAAAAAAAATGCTTTCACCCTAAAACTAAGGCCAGAGATTTCTCCTTTTAGGAATAGGCCATTAGTTACTGAAACCAGTCAGTTCAGATTCCAGAAACCAGGAAATGTAAAAGTACAGAGTCACAAGGTAGTCAGGAGGTAATGACTGCCGAACTATAGAATGTTCCAACCCTGGTTTCCAGGGTAACTGACCACAGAAATGTCCCCACCTGAGGGCATCCAATGAGAAATGGTGGTAGGCAAACACCCCCTTAGAAGTAAGATTAAGCCATGATTTCTAGAAAGCCCCTAGAAGCGAGCCAATCAGAATTGTACCCGTACTAGCCCCCCTAAATGTGTAACCTTGTGATTTTTCCCTTTAAAAACTGAGCTTGCAGATAGGTGGGCACTTCCTCCAGCCTCCACTGTGTTGGATGTATTGGACGAAGTCCCTGCCTAGGCTTGTATTGCTGTATTTGGATATCCAGAATTAAACCTTGCTTTTGTAGTCCAGCATTCTTGTCTTTGGTGGTCTCTCTGGGGGTCACGATCTGGGCACAACAATCTGATATTTAAAAATGTACCAAGTGAGAGTTTTATCATCCAGACTTTCTTAAGAAGAATTTTGTGCTTGTTCTGGAGGTAGTTGTGGTTCATTCCTGGTGTACCACGTTAGATGTGGGACCATTAAGACACCGTGACAAAGACTTCAGAATTTCTCTTTATGAGAAGATTTTGTGGTTTTCCTCCTATGGTGAATGTGGAGAGAAGAGGAGGTGATAAGATGACAGGCAAAAGTAAAGTTGTGGATGAATTTCTAAATGGTCTTATTAAATAAAAACATGGAGCCAAATATAAAGGTAAAATCCTTAGAGAGATCAAGGAAATAGGAAAAGCCACTAGCCAACTTTACCTCACCAACTCTGCAGCTTCCAAATGCAAGCTACTTCCTGTCTTACCCATGCCTTTATTGCCTTGCTGTTCTGCCCTCTCATTGGCTCTTAGCCCAGCTACCTCACTTCCTTGTCACTGTCTGTCTGTACAGACCTCCAGGTCTCTATGGTTGGTACTGGGATTAAAGGTGTGTGTCACCACACTTGGCTCTGTTCCCTAGTGTGTCCTTAAACACACAGAGACCCTGCCTGATAAGTGATCAGATTAAGGGTGTGTGCTGCCAGACTTCTAGTTTACTTAAAATGGCTGGCCTTTTCCTCTGATCTCCAGGCAAGCTTTATTAAAGCACAAATAAAATATCACCACAGAAAGTGGATGAACTAAGGAGCCAGAGAGTTTCCCTGCATTTTTTCCAGTGTCTACAGCATTGGTGGATATGCTGTCTGTTATTTTGGCATAAATATTTTCTTATTTCCACATACAGTCTACAGGAAAGTCTGCACTGCTCACAATGTCTTATGGAGATAAACTCTTTCATTTCATATCGCATATTTAGGTCTAATCATTATTGCCCAGATAGAGCAAAATACAGACTAGAGTTCACAGAGGCCATGAAAAGCAAACTTGTATTTGTATTACAAAAACCTGAAGTGGGGCTGGAGAGATAACTCAGCAGTTAAGAGCACTGGTTGTTCTTCTGGAAGACCTAGGTTCAATTCCCAGCACCCACATGGCAGTTCCAAACTGTCTGTAACTCCAGTTCCAGGGGATTGGACACCCTCACACAGACACGTATTCAGAACAGACACCAATGCATATAAAATAAAATTAAATCTTAAAAAAAAAAACCTGAAGGGCAGATTTTTGTATTTCTATGTATTTTGTAACTGAGAGAGTCTCACTGTCCCAGACTTTCTTGAGGCCCAGAACATACTGGCGAATTCTGATGAAACTATCAATTCATTTGAATTGCTCATGAAATAAATGTAGTTCTACTGAAATATGTAAGATACATTTATAATATTTATCAAGGATCTCAAAATATGTTTATATATATCTTTTATGGATGTAAAAACTGCCTTAGGCTTAAATTACATTTTCATTTCATTTTATTTTATTTTCTTTCTTCCTTCCTTTTTTCCTTCCTTCCTTCTTTTTCTTTCTTTCTTCCTTTCTTTTTTCAAGAAAGTATATCTGTGTAGCACTTGCTATCCTGGAACTCGCTCTGTAGACCAGACTGGCCTTGAACTCAGAGATCCGCCTGCCTCTGCCTCTGGAATGCTGGGATTAAAGGTGTGCACCATCACTAACCAGCTTCTTTTTATTTTTTAAATAATTAATCTAGAAAGTATATGGTTAACAGGTAAGTGCAATTTAAAATAGGAAAGGCTGTAATAAAAAACACAGTATTATGATCAAACTACTTAGACCTAACCCAGCATACCTACCCAATTTAAAACAAAAACAAATAGGCTCAATAGATAATCAATAACTTTGAGATTATAATAAAAAGGATTTTATGTAAAATTGAATCTGGAAAATGCAAGACCACAGCTTGAGGCCCACTATTTTCCAGAAAACCTTTAGACTGTGTTCCTAGACCAATAACTTTAGAGAAAAAAAGAAAGAAGAAAACCGAATCCTAGCATTTTCTAAAGCTGACTGCTAGTGATAGGAAAGTCAGTATTCTAGGCCCTCTTCTTTTCCAGCATTAGTGTTGAAATGAAAAAACTGAAATCAATCAAAGAAGATACATCCATTCTCCTGATTTAACTAACACACTCCTTTATGACCATGTAGCACAGTTTCCAAATAAGGGATCAGTTTGGATCATAAAACTATTTACCTCTCTTTAAACTGAACCCCTTGGTCTTTCATGGCCTCTACTTCTCTGAACGGATGGCTGTGATTATTTTGTAAAACAGCTCATCATGTAGAAATAATTTAGCTCATCATTTAGAGAAAGGCCACGTACAGCATCAGCCCAGGCTATGTGAGATCCAGCTACAGGCTGATGATATTTTGGTTGACTCTGCAAAGTTTTGTTGTTACTGTTTCAGTCAAGGACTTCACTTAGCTCTCAACTCCTGACTCACTTTAGCTATTCAGTTAGAGAGGGTCCCTGTCCCAAATAAGTCTACCATAACTTCAAGCTCAGACTAGCCAAGAATGTCCATTCTGCTGAAGTCTGGAGCCCCTAAGTTGATAACTGATTGTTCCTCAACTTTATCTGTACTCAAAACTCAAGATTACTCATCCATATTGATATTGGCCAGCTATTGTGAGTCATCTCACTTCACATAAACACAATGCAGACACTCTCCCATATCTTGGACCTTTGTTTAAACAGACTAGTTCCCTGCTAAGGGATTCAAAACTAGTTGCCTCTCTGGACTAGTTCCTCACAGAACCAGAGATGGTTCTAATAAAGAGCAAGTCTATTTCCAACAAAAACAGAATATGCAAATCCTGGTATGTAATCACACATGACAGTGAAAAATGGATGTGACTTCAAGTCCTTTCAATTTTCCTGTTTATAACAAACTGTATTGCAAGTAATTACCTGGAAATACACCACTTTCTCTTGGGACTGAAAAACTATTAGGAAAATGTCAATATATGATTTATGTTCTGTTAGAAAAAAAATAACAAAAGAATGCTCTGCGCCGTCTTTGGAGACACTGCAGCCCAGTGTGAAGCCAACTGCCTTCTGGTATTTATATTTTTTTAAAGAAAGAAAATAAATAGCAACAAGGCATTCAAATTGTTATTTACTTCACCAATTCAAGCACCACCTTTACATTATCGTTCTTGAGTCAATACGCTGTTCAGCTTAATTAACACAGATGTGGCAATGCAAAGACAGAGAAAAGTAAAAATGTTGTTTTTGTGGCCCAATGTAAAGATATAGAACAATTTAATTTCTCTTTAGTTGCTCAAGTAATATATATCACTGAAAATAAACTAATCATGTCTGCTGTAGATATGGAAACAAAATGGAATTAGTATGGGTTATAATAAAAGACATATTTAAAACAAAAATTAGCTATCATTTTAAACATGTAAAAATATGCTATGTTTATATAGAAGACACATGGGTACAAATGTTCATGAGTATGTATAATGCCTATATTTGCTAGATTAAAAAACCTAACAGTCTGTGTCGTCATTTTACAAGGATGAGGACATTACAACTGACAGACCACTAACAGATAACTCAGTTTAAGGGTTTGGTGGGAGAACTGGTGAGTGACTGAAAGAATTCACCATTAGTGGTCTACCAGAGCAGATAAAACCAACACAAACAAACAAAACAAATTTATTTTGTACACTGCAAAGAGTGCAGTAGGCATGAATGTAACAGAACAGCCTGTGTATAATAATAGACTAAAAGAGTTAATCTTCAGAGGTATCCTCACTTAGCTAAAGTGAGCCACTTTATGTGTTATTTTCTAGCAGGTCAGTGCTGCCATGTAAATAAGGACAGTTCTAATAAATAAATGTTAATCTGAATAGTCTATGATAGTCTCTCACACTTCCCTCTGAAACTTCATTAGGTAGGCCTCCATTCTTGGCATTTCTCTCAACATTCTTCCAAGATCCCACAGAACAGCATGCATAGCTCTGAGAAGTCAATGGCTTTTCCAGCCCAAAGTTCATTGTCACCACAGACCTCCCAAAGCATGTGTGTCACAACAATACCCACTATTGCTACCATAATTTGTTTTAGTCAAGGTGATATGTGTGTGTGTATGTGTGTGTGTACATACATAAAGATAAATAGATAGATGATAGATAAATGATAGATAGATGATAGATAGATAGATAGATAGATAGATAGATAGATAGATAGATAGACAGATAGATACCTGAGAAATGGTAGATAAATGCAAGCAACTTTTAGGAATCTTGCAAGAGTAGACAGAGATAGCTGGCAGCCTGGACAGTCACCTAATGTTTCTCAGCATTGGTGCATTCTCATTGTTGGTGCATTCAAATTGGCTACAGGCCTAGAGTATCTGACAGACCATTTTTAGAAGCAAGAATTCTGAAAGACCATCTTTTTTTTTTTTTTACTTTCTTATTTTATAATTTAATTTAATTTTACATATCAGCCACGGATTCCCTTGTACTCCCTCCCCCCCCCCTGCCTTCCCCCTCGACCCACCCCCCATTCCCATCTCCTCCATGGCAAAGACTCCCCTGAGGATTGAGTTCAACTTGGTAGATTCAGTCCAGGCAGGTCCAGTCCCCTCCTCCCAGACTGAGCCAAGTGTCCCTGTATAAGCCCCAGGTTCCAAACAGCCAGCACATGCACTGAGGACAGGTCCCAGTCCCACTGCCTGGATGCCTCCCAAAAAGATCAAGCTAATCAACTGTCTCACTTACCCAGAGGGCCTGATCCAGTTGGGGGCTCCTCAGCCATTGGTTCATAGTTCATGTGTTTCCATTCGTTTGGCTATTGGTCCCTGTGCTTTTTCCAACCTTGGTCTCAACAGTTCTCGCTCATACAAACCCTCCTCTTTCTCACCAATTGGACTCCTGGAGCTCCACCTGGGGCCTGGCTGTGGATCTCTGCATCCAGTTCCCTCAGTCATTGGATGAAGTTTCTAGCACGACAATTAGGGTGTTTTGTCATCCTATCATCAGAGTAGGTCATTTTGGGCTGTCTCTTGACCATTGCCAGTAGTCTATTGTGGAGGTATCCTTGTGGATATCTGTGGGCCTCTCTAGCACCCTGCTTCTTCCTATTCTCATTTATGGTCTTCATTTACCGTGGTCTCTTATTCCTTGTTCTCCCTCTCTGTTCTTGATCCAGCTGGGATCTCCTGCTCCCCTAAGCTCTCTTTCCCTCGACCCTTGCCCTTCATTATCCCCATTCACATCCATGTTGTCCATGTAGATCTCATCCATTTCTCTGTCATTGGGCGATTCCTGTGTCTTTCCTGGGGTCCTGTTTTCTAGGTAGCCTCCCTGGAGTTGTGAGTAGCAGTCTAGTCATCTTTGTTTTACATCTAATATCCTCCTATGAGTGAGTACATACCATGTTTGTCTTTCTGAGTCTGGGTTACCTCACTCAGGATGATTTTTTCTAGATCCATCCATTTGACTGCAAACCTCATGATGTCATTGCGTTTCTCTGTTGAGTAGTATTCCATTGTATATATGTACCACATTTCATTTATCCATTCTTCAGTTGAAGGGCATCTAGGTTGTTTCTAGGTTCTGGCTATTATAAACAATGCTGATATGAACATAGCTGAGCATGTGCCCTTGTGGTATGATTGAGCATTCCTTGGGTATATGCCCAAGAGTGGTATAGCTGGGTCTTGGGGGAGATTGAGTCCCAATTTTCTAAGGAAGTGCCATATTATTTCCAAAGTGGTTGTACAAGCTTGCATTCACACCAGCAGTGGAGGAGAGTTCCCCTAGGTCGACAACCTCTCCAGCATAAGCTGTCTTCAGTGTTTTTGATCTTAGCCATTCTGACAGGTGTAAGGTGGTATCTCAGAGTTGTTTTGATTTGCATTTCCTAGATGATTAGGGATGTTGAGCAATTCCTTAATTTCTTTCAGCCATTTGAGTTTCCTCTGTTGAAAATTCTCTGTTTAGTTCTATAGCCCATTTCTTATTTGGGCTGTTGGGCATTTTGATGTCTAATTTCTTGAGTTCCTTATATATTATGGATATCAGTCCTCTGTCAGATGTGGGGTGGTAAAGACCTTTTCACATTCTGTAGGCTGTCGCTTTGCCTTGTTGAACATATCCTTTGCTCTACAAAAGCTTCTCAGTTTCAAGAGGTCCCATTGATTGATTGTTTCTCTCAGTGTCTGTGCTACTGGTGCTTTATTTAGGAAGTGATCTCCTATGACATTGCGTTCAAGACTACTTCCTACTTTCTCTTCTATCAGGTTCAGAGTAGCTGGATTTATGTTGAGGTCTTTGATCCACTTGGACTTAAGTTTTGTGCACAGTGACAGATATGGATCTATTTTGCAGCCTTCTACATGTTGATATCCAGTTATGCCAGCACCATTTGTTGAAGATGCTTTCTTTTTTCCATTGTACACTTTTGGCTTCTTTGTCAAAAATTATATGTTCATAGGTGTGCGGATTAATGTCAGGGTCTTCAATTTGATTCCATTGGTCTACATGTCGGTTTTTATGCCAGTACCAAGCTGTTTTTATTACTGTAGCTTTATAGTAGAGCTTGAGGTCAGGGATCGCAATGCCTCCAGAGGTTGTTTTATTGTACAGGATTCTTTTGGCTATCCTGGGTTTTTTGTTTTTCCATATGAAGTTGAGTATTATTCTTTCCATTTCTGTGAAGAATTGTGTTGGTATTTTGATGGGGATTGCATTGAATCTGTAGATTGCATTGAATGGTAAGATTGCCATTTTTACTATGTTAATCCTGCCTATCCATGAGCATGGGAGATCTTTCCATTTTCTGACATCTTCTTCAATTTCTTTACTCAGGGACTTAAAGTTCTTGTCATATAGGTCCTTCACTTGCTTGGTTAGTGTTACCCCAATGTATTTTATATCATTTGTGACTATTGTAAAGGGTGATGTATCTCTGATTTCCTTCTCAGCCTCTTTGTCAATTGTATATAGGAGGGCTACTGATTTTTTTGAATTGATCTTGTATCCTGCTATGTTGCTGAAGATGTTTATAGGCTGTATCAGTTCCCTGGTTGAAACTTTGGGGTCACTCAAGTATACTATCATGTCATCTGCAAATAGGGAAAGCTTGGCTTCTTCCTTTCTGATTTGTATTCCCTTAATCTCCTTATGTTGTCTTATTGCTCTGGCTAGAACTTCAAGTAATATATTGATTAAGTATGGGGAGAGGGGACAGCCTTGCCTCATTCCTGATTTTAGTGGAATTGCTTTGAGTTTCTCTCCATTTAATTTGATGTTGGCTGTTGGCTTGCTGTAAATTGCCTTTATTATGTTTAGGTATGTTCCCTGTATTCCTGATCTCTCCAAGACCTTTATCATGAAGGGGTGTTGGATTTTGTCACATGCCATTCTGCATCTAGTGAGATGATCATGTGGTTTTTTTCTTTGAGTTTGTTTATATGGTGTATTACGTTGACGGACTTTCGTATGTTGAACCACCCTTTCATCCCTGGGATGAAGCCTATTTGATCATGGTGGATAATTGTTTTGATGTGGTCTTGGAGTCTGTTTGCCAGTATTTTTTTTTTTTTGAGTATTTTTGCATCAATGTTCATGAGGGAGATCGGTCTGTAGTTCTCTTTCTTTGTTGCATCCTTGTTTGCTTTAGGAATCTAGGTAAGTGCAGCCTCATAGGAGTTTGGTAATGTTCGTTCTGTTTCTATTGTGTGGAACAATTTAAAGAGTATTGGTATTAACTCTTCTTTGAAGATCTGGTAGAATTCTGTGCTGAAACCATCTGGTCCTGGGCTTTTTTTGGTTGGGAGACTTTTAATGACTGATTCTATTTTCTTAGGGGTTATTGGACTATTTAAATAGTTTATCTGGTCTTGATTTAACTTAGGTATGTGGTACCTATCCAGAAAATTATCCATTTCTTTTAGGTTTTCCAGTTTTGTGGAGTAGAGGTTTTTGAAGTATGACCTGATGATTCTCTGGATTTCCTCATTGTCTGTTGTTATGCCCCCTGTTCATTTCTGATTTTGTTAATTTGGATGCTCTCTCTCTGTATTTTGGTTAGTTTCGATAAGGCTTGTCTATCTTGTTGATTTTCTCAAAGAACCAACTCTTTGTTTCATTAATTTTTTTGTATTGTTCTCTTTGTTTCTATTTTATTGATTTCAGCTCTCACTTTGATAATTTCCTGGCGCCTATTCTTCCTGGGAGACTTTGCTTCTTCTTGTTCTAGAGCTTTCAGGTGTGCTGTTAAGTCACTAGTGTGAGATTTCTCCAACTTCTTTATGTGGGCATTTAGTGCTATGAATTTCCCTCTTAGCACTGCTTTCATAGTGTCCCATAAGTTTGGGTATGTGGTGTCTTCATTTTCGTTGATCTCTAGGAAGTCTTTAATTTCTTTCTTTATTTCTTCCTTAACCCATTGGTGATTCAGTTGAGCATTATTCAGTTTCCATGAGTTTGCGGGTTTTCTGTAGTTTTTGTTGTTGTTGAAATCTAACTTTAAACCATGGTGGTCTGATAGAATGCAGGAGGTTATTCTAATTGTTTTGTATCTGTTGAGATTTGCTTTGTGGCCAAGCATGTGGCCGATTTTAGAGAAGGTTCCATGGGGTGCTGAGAAGAAGATATATTCTTTTTTGTTAGGATGGAATGTTCTGTAGATATCAATTAAGTCCATTTGAGTCATAACATCAGTTAAGTCCTTTATTTCTCTGTTAAATTTCATTTTGAGAGATCTGTCCAGTGGTGAAAGTGGGGTGTTGAAGTCTCCCACTATTAATGTGTGGGGTTTTATATGTGGTTTAAGCTTTAGTAATGTTTCTTGTACATGTGTTTGTGCCTTTGTGATTGGGGCATAAATGTTCAGAATTGAAACTTCATCTTTCCTGTGATGAGTATGTAATGCCCTTCTTGATCTCTTTTGATTGATTTTACTTTGAAGTCTATTTTACTGGATATAAAGATGTCTACACCGGCTTCTTTCTTAAGATGGTTTGATTGGAATGTCTTTTCCCAGCCTCTGAAAAACCATCTTACCCTATCTTGGCAGAGTTCAGAAGTCACTTTTCCTTGTGTCCCGCTTGTCCAGAAGGAGAGCACTCGTTTATGGTGATATTTTATTTGTACTGAAATGTGATTTTATTTGTATGTTAATAAATAAAGTTGCCTGGGGATCAGAGCTAATAGCAAGCCATAGCAGAAGTCTGGCAGTAGTAGCACACGCCCTTAATTCAAATCACATGACAGGCAGATCTCTGTGTGTTCAAGGATACCACCAGCATGGAGACACATGCCTTTAATCTCAATACCAACCATAAAAGATAGGGAGGTTTGTATAGATGGGCAGTGATGAAGAGGTCATGTGGTTGGGTTTACAACCAATGAGAAGGCAGAACAAAAAGTCAATAAAAAGGACAAACACACAGGAAGTAGTGCTCTGGCTGAGGAGGACAGCAGCGATAGTGAAGGGTAAGGTTTTTAGCTCTTAGCTATTGCTCTAACCTCTTGGGCTTTTTAACTCTGCAAACGGCTCTGTGTTTCTTATTTAAAAAGACGGTTACATCTACACTCGTTTGTCAGCAGTTGAGGCAAGGGCAGTTCTTTGCCCAATAGGCCATTTTGTGCCAAGAAGACAAACTTCCAAATGGAAATGTCTTAGAAGCCCAACGATTTCTCGGGATCAAATTGGTGCTGCCAGGATGCTCACAGTCATCTGTACAGCAGATCTCCATAAGAATGGTGGGTCATAGGTGTGGCACAGGGTCTGTGCCCCACCCAAAGCGTGGGAATCCCAACACCCTATGTTCCTTCATGTACCCACATAATCTTTGTGTGCAGTCAGGATGAGACTCGGTCCTGCAGGTGCAGCCTTCTTCCTTTACAAGTAAGAAAACAGAATTGCCTGAGTCCACACAAAGCCAGGAATCGGTAGTCTCAGGAATCAAATCCAAGCAAATTAACTGCTGAGTTCATCCTCTCAACCACTCCCCTAACATTTTGTCTATGCCCCATAAGACAGTCAGTTCTTGGTACCTGTGGGCAATTGGTTGCCGGAGCCCTGCGGATACCAAAACCACACACCTGGAGTTATATATATAAAAAGAATGCACCACTAAATATAAGTAATACAACCCCTCTTGTATACTTCAACTTATCTTTAGATCATTTACAATTCCCAATCCTATGTAAATGTTATACAAATTGTTATGCTGTGTTATTTAGGAAATAAAGACAATTTTTAATGTCTGCATATATTCAGTACAGATGCAGTTTTTTTCTTTTGTCCCAGTAGTTTTCATCTGTAGTTGGTTGAATCCAAGAACACAGAACTCTTAGACATAGAGTATGGACTATACTGGAATATTGGGTTTTCAATCAGAAGATGAGCCTCTGATAAATTATATATCACTATCTTTGTCCGGGGATGAATTATTGTATTTTATATTTGCATGCCAAAATATCACAGATTTTCTTAGAATTGAAATTATAGTAGCTCATCCATCTCCCTCAACCTTTGACAACAGCACAGAGATGCTGCTGTAAAGTGCATATGGGGTTTGTTCTCTGGATGATCTGAGGATGGGAAAGACTTGAGGTTGGTGGTAACCTGGGAGCTAGGAAGACTTCTAAAGATCCACCCTGTTAGCTTTAACCCTTAATCACCTCAGTGAAAGCAGAGCAGCTGGCCAATCACATTAAAACCCAATTTTCTTGTAAACTGTCTGCTTTACAGAAAAATCCTTAAGACCACTGAGGACAGTTGAACCATTCAGTTGAGCAAAGCTGTTACGTGAAGCAACATGTGAGACCTCAGCCCTAAGTCCTTAAGCATTCCCATTCCAGTGTAAAATAATAAAGGTACAAACAGCATATTAGTTGTGTCTGCCCCTCCACTTACCTCCTCACCCTTTGTCTGCTGTTTAGCTTAATCTCCTGTGGTTCTAAAATTCTCTTCTCTACTGAAAAACCTAAAGAATTCTTTAGATATTCTTGATGCTATTCAAGTATTTTAAAATATGAAAGTTGATGTAGGTAAAATTTAGTTTCAAAATAAGATGCTTATTTCTAATGTTTTTTAAAGACAATTATCAAAGTTATCAAAATATTTTTCTTCTATTTATTTGTCTTTTTTGCTAGCTCCAGTGTCTCATCCATTCATTCTAATGAAGCATTATATATTTCTCTTATTTTGCTTTACTTTGAAATAAATCCATACAAGAAAGATACAATCATGCTGATTAAGACAATTTAGAGTGTTTGAGTCCTTTAATTTTGGCTTGTGACCAAGAGCAGGTTTATGTCCCAGAGTGTCTTGGTATAAAGGTCAGTAGTGCAGCATTTTTAGAGGCAAAACTCACAGTTACACCAATGTTAGATGACGGTCAGAGAAACTTAGCAACAATTGCTTAGGCAGAACATAGTAGTTATTTCAGATATAAGATGACAATTTTTTTTCTTATACCTTCTTCCATTATTTTAGTTTGTGTTAAGTTTGTATAAACATTAATTATTTTGGTTAATACATAAGAACCGTGGTCAGGGCCATGGGAATCTCTAAGATGTTGCCAAGACAGATCTCACTGCTGGGAGAGGGCTAGAGGGCTGTGGTGTATGTAAGCAGACACAAAATGAAGTCCGGAAAAAATGGTGTTACCTTAGCCACTTCACCTTAAAGATAGACTCCCATGAACCTCACCAGGCGAGCCTTGCATTTTAGACTTCAACACTTCCTTCTGCCTTAGTCTTTCAAGTAGTTGAGACTACTGGCATGTGCTACTGAGCCTCATTGGTGACTCTTCCTCTGAGACAAATTTACATGGAACTCTAAAGCAGCAAAAGCTGCCAGCTAGTGTCAGTAGCTCTTCTGAAATCTAAGAGTGCATCCTCCACATTTAACCTAGTTCTGTGATTGTCATCTGGACAAGGAAATTCTGTTTCACCTGACAAGAAAACATTTTGGACTCCATGAAACATATGTATTTTTCTTACCATCTCTCATTTAGCTATAAAACCAATGGCATGAGTTATCCCAAAATATTCTCACAGAACCACAATTTCCCAAATGTATTAGTTTGGTGAAAGCATTGTTAGAAACACATACATAAATTCATATGTTTCATTTCCTACTTGACATTTGTCTTTCTGGTGCTGTCCTCTGCCTAATTCAGATAAAATAATTCCAAGAAGACATTGACCCCTAGAGTTATAGAGGACAGTTCTATCATCAATGAGAAGAACTAAAGAAGAGGTTAAATAGAATCAGTGTAAAACACCAACAAGTAAGCCAATAAAGGAACAGAAGTCCAACCCAACAAAGACACATTCATATGGGAACTTTCTCTGCTCTATAATTATTTTTCTATAATCTTAGTATATATTTTGACTTTCCAAAGACTACAGAAACTTGTAGCTCTGTTTAGATGGAATAGTCCCATTCCTCTAGGTTTTTATTTAGACATCCAAACATACTTGGATACAACACATCAAGTAGATGAACCACTGACAAGGTGGACTAGATAGCTTAACTTGAAGAACAATCTGGCCTTGAATGTGATGGTTTCCTTTCTGTCTCACATGCTCCTAGATAGTGCTGTAAAATCTCAAAAGTAGGCATACATACAGCATAGAAAAAAAATATACAGTTTCAGCCAAAGCAAGGGGTTGAGACTGTGTAACCCTGGGGAAAATAATGCTTTGTAATATCTTGGAAAGCAGAAGATGAGAATCAGGCTGGCCAGGGAAATTAGTCAAAGAACATTGCCAGATACTGGACTGTTGATCTGCTGAATATGGGATGATAATTGTCTCCAGCTCTTTATATGAAATTTCTATAGCTCATTTGTGCCCCCTTGAGATTAATTTTGTCACCAAGTTACAGTAACTTGCCTTGGAGGGGGAACGTATGAAATTCTGTGGTTGCCAGAATACCCCAGTAGGAGCACATGGATAATTTAAGGATTGCTAAGTGAAAGATATGCAGCCAGGTCTCGCCTCGCCTCTGTACTCAACATTTGGACATTGCTGCTTCCACTGCAGCTAGAGCCCCCCAGCCTCAGAAGTAAGCTGGTGGGGAGAAAAGGGATTGGCATCCCTTACAAAATTTGGAAAAGTGGAGAAAGTCCCTGAATAGCAACCTTAAGTGGGTATCTGAGTCAATTAATACCTCCCTAATCATTATGAATTTTGAGACAATTCTTGCAAATGTTTAGCTTTTGAGGGCATATAGTACAAGTACAATCCTACATATTGGAATGGGGATGTCTTTTGAACCTCTTCTAGAGCAATTGAAGACCCCAGGCCTAAGTCACCAAAGATGGCTGCCAATTCAGAAAAGTCAGGAAAGTTGATTAGAATATCATCCGTACAGGAGATGCCAAACTGTTATATGCAGGTTTTATAGCCTCAGCAAGAGATTCCCGACACACAGTGGGTCTGTTTTTCATAACCTAGAGAAGAATTTTCCATTAAAAGTGCTGTGTAGACAGATTATGACTGAGAGATAGAAGGTGTCTTAGTTAGGATTACTGTTGTTGTGATAAAAGACCATGATCAAAAGCAAGTTGGAGAGGAAAGGGTTTATTTGGCTTACATTTCCACATCACTGTCCATCAGTGAAGGAAGTCAGGACAGGAACTCACGCAGGGCAGGAACCTGGAGCCAGGAGCTGCCCCACAGGCCGTGGAGGATGCTGCTCACTGTTCTGTTCTTCATTGCTTGCCCAGCCTACCTTATTAAAGAACCCAGGACCATCAGTCCAGGATGGTACCAAAAAGTGTTCCACTGGCTTACCTGCAGGCCAGTCTTAGGGAGACATATTCCCAATTGAGGTTCCTTCCTCTCTGATGACTCTAGCTTATGTCAAGTTGACATAAAAGCAGCCAGAACAAAAGGGCAAAGCAAACTTTTCAAGATCACTGGGATGTGGTAGAATGGTAAAAATAAATATTTTAAGCCAACTATAATTGAATGAGAATGTGATGGTATAGCAGCTGGCAGTGACAGTCCTGACTGCAGGACTCTATTGCCTGCCTGACATTATCTGAAGCTCTTAAATCCTGTAATAGCCTCCATTTACCTGATTTCTTTTTGTGATGGAGATAGGGTGTTCCTCAGAATATTTGAGAACTCTGTGTGTCTAGCCTATTATTGTTTCCCCACCACAGCAGTGTTGGGGGTCAGTTTTTTCCCTGTGCGTAGCCACTGATCTACCCAAATTGCTTTCTCTGATAGTCAAGTCATCAGGTTCCCATGATGGCTTCTTTGTAGCATTGATCAGAGCTGCTAGTGAAAAGACCTAGTCATGGAATACCCCAACCTGAGCCTTTTATAATGACCTTGAGGGTTTATGGGAGAAGCTGTACCTTGTTGAGTTGTACAACCTAGTAAAGGGTTAAATTCCCAGTATAGCATCTGATGATAGACATTGTGGTTGGGCTATAAAAAGGACTCCAAATTAACTCAAGATAGATTAGCCTATAAATTCACAGGCATATTGGGTAAGACATATGGCCTAAAGACACCTTGGTGATCTTTGGTATCCCACCAGTTAATCACGGCAGAAATTTATGAAGGCCGATGCATCACTTGTAGGAAATTTTTTCCATGTCTTTAAAGCAACAATGTTAATTTGTTAGTAGGCTTGTGAAAGACAGTGAAAATGAGGAGTAGCCCCCTTCATAACCTGAGGGCAAGGCCTATATGGCAAAATTCTTCTAGGATCCAGTTCTACAGAGAACGTTCTTTTGTGAGGAAATGACCACAGAGCTATGGAGTCACATTTAAGATTCTATAAACTAAAAGTAAAAATGAGAATATGTTTGGGTCCCTTGGCAATGTATCCATCCCTCAATCCTGCTACCATGTCCTCTAAAGCAGCCAAAACCACAGTCCCTTTTGGCGACCAAGGCATGTCAGTCCAAAAACCTTGGCTGCTCCTCAAACTCTCAAAGTATCAATGACCTGTCTCTAGATTACTCTCTTCCCTTACCTTATTCAAGATGCATAGAGCTGTGTCCCGACTTTTCCTTTACTTGCATACTTCTCATGGGAACATCTCCTCCTCTGACCAATAAGAGTTCCTCACAGTTGTATGTTCCTGTTCAGATAACTCTTGCTGCTACCAGAAACTTGGTGAATTGATTTTGTACATCTGAATCAAGGAGCCTGGTTTGTTGTAAAAGCTGAACAAGGACTGGGGTGGTCTAGGTAGGTTTGGGAGCCCACAGAAACCCCAACTTTTTGGCTTGTTTTCATCTTGGCTCAAGGTCAGAGAATCCAAGCTTTTTTCCATCCCTGCACCTCTGCAAGGCTGCATGACAGGATGTTTTGGCCAAAGGCATGGTTACTAGGTGTCTTATACTTCAAGGCCTAATTACAGGATGCTTTGCCATAAGGGTGGTCACCAGTACTTAGTACGGATGTCTTGAGTACTAAGGAAGTGTTCACACTTGACTGTACTTTGTACCTTGAACCATGATGTCCTTGAAAGGAGGAGGTCTTTTGCCCCCCTTGCTTTGGGTATATAAAAGCTGTGAGTAATAAACTCAGGCGTGCTGTGGTATTGACTCAGAACTCTCCCAAAGCTATCCTGTGTCTCTGTCTTTTCATCTATGCCTATATTTCATAACTATCATTTCTCAATTCCACATCCACCTCCCCCACCTTCAGATCTGTTCGACAGATCGAGCAGGACTGGACATGTAGGAAAATAGTCTCTGGCTATAAACACAGGCTAGGAAAAAGCAGCAATCATTATTTTCTGTAAACATCATCAACATTCACACACAATCCAGGGGAAAGCTTTGATACACTCATGAATCTTCAGCATTGGATTCCTTAATATGGCCATGCTCATGTCAACAACTCTCACTCCAGGCTTCCTCTACTCCCCATTGAACACTATTTGCTATTTCACACAGATCTGAGACACAGCAGTCCAGCCTACTGAAGCCAGGTTGTGACCACACCTCTGCTACCAAGGTAGATGCAGCTTTGCTTCCAGGTCACACACCTTCAGGCTGAGGTAGAGAAGTAGTCCTGATGATCTGTGTGCATGGCCACACCTGCCTTTCCTGGAAGGACTCAGCATGGCTGCAGTCCACTAACTCTACCCATCTGTTCTGCAGAAGCCAAGAAGCCTGGCAGTGTCCCTGTCTGCCTTTCTTTGTTCGTTAGCCTCCTATCCTCTTCCCCTTTCTTATACCTGCAGTGTCTGCTTAAGCAGTCCTTAATCTCTTTATCAAGTAACTATCCTGCTGTTCCCTGGTGCTCCCTTCAAATGCACTTTCTTGGCTGGGCGGTGGTGGCATACACCTTTAATCTCTGCAGTCAGAAGGCAGAGGCAAGTGATCTCTGAGTTCCATTCCAGCCCGGTCTACAAAGTGAGTTCTACGACACTCAAAGCTACACAGAGAAACCCTGTCTTAAAAAAACCAAAATGCGCTTTCTTTCTCCTTTTTGTAATATGGCAGGCTGAGCATTTCTCAGATGTTTAATGCTCCATTCAATTAATCTCTTTTTAGAAAAATACCCAAACTTACTGCAGGGTTCAGGAGAACTTAAGGCACACCTTCAATCCCTTCCTTAGAATCACCTCCATTCAATGGTCATTTTCATTACTTGAAAATTCTACCTTTT